>JAVJIF010006625.1:0-90602 GCA_038442645.1 Agave tequilana | reverse complement strand
CACATGGATTCTAACAGTGTTTTAGTAGAATAATCTAATCCATCATAGAGAACTTGCAAAGTCGCCATTTCCTCTATCCCATGGTGAGGACATTGGGCAAGGAGATCCTTAAAACGCTCGAAGTATTTCCAAAAAGGTTCATTGGCTGTTTGCTTAAACTGGAGATATTCTTCCTAATCAGTGCAGTCTTGTGAACGGGATAAAATTTCTTTAAGAAGGCCTTAATGAAATATCCCAAGAAGATATAGAACGGCCTCTAGACTGTAGAGCCATTTCTTTGCTAAATCCTTCAAAGCAAAGGGGATAAACCTAAGTTTGATAGCATCGTCTCCTAACTTAGGCATATTCATCATTTGACATACTTCTTCAAATTCCTTATGAAAAGAAGCTGCATCCTCAGATTCAAGTCCATGAAATTTGGGAAGCGTGTTGATGTATTGTTGCTTGAGTTCATATGGGTCAACACTTTCGATAGTGGCTGGATGCAAGAAGGAAGAGAGGTTCTAATAGGATAGAACCTATCTTGGAGTGACTGTTGTTGTGCCATGTGTGAGTCGGGCTTGAGCTTGGGTGGGTGAAACTAGTTCTAGTTAGCCTGGATGTGAGTGGGTCTCTCGACCAGCGGTCATGCACAATCAAGCAACAAGTTCACCCAATCAATCAAAAAGAAAAGAAAAACAAACAAAAATCCTATTCTAGGGTTTATCCTTGACCTAGACGACTCCTAACTTTAGACTGTCCTTAGGAGGTCTATTGTCGACGTCAACCACGAGCTAATCGGCCAGTTCAGGGCAAGACCGGTGGGAGGTTTTCCGTCAGAGACGTTCCTTAATTAAATAACCACCGTTCTTCGGGCTTTCGGCCCTCAATCCCTTCGCTAGACACCGATTTGGCAAGGGTTAATTTCGAACAACTTTCCTTCTTCGGTCAATCTCCTATTGAGTCCAGTTACCTTAGGGCCAACGTCTAGTCAAGTTTTAATTAGGGTTAGGGTTGTGAGTGTGACTGGTATGATTTGTGGGCCAAGGAAGGGTGATGAAATCTCCACCTTATCTTTGTTATGGGTTATGCCCTTAAAATGGATTAGTGTACGTGTAAAGCGGTAGAAAAAGGTATCACTCAAGAAAGCGGTAAACAAACAAGTGCTTCCTAATCTATATGCTATGCAAACGTACCTTGTCGCCAGCACTCTTCAACAGAATAAAAGAATTAAAATAGACACGTGCCCTAAAATGCAAGAGTCTAAAAATATTTTTTTATTTTTTTCAACAAATAGGTTAATGTTAATTATTAACAGTTGCAGAGTGATTACAGAGAGGAAATAACACAGCAGAAAATATTTTTTGCACTGCAGAGCAACTGTTGCAGAAATGAATTAGTAGTGAGCTACAATTGCGCGGATTCGCGGCTTTTGCCGTGGATTCGCGGCAAACTTGGTAGGTCCAAGTGCTCTGCCTTCGAGGGCAGAGGCACTGGTAGCAATATGTGTCTTCTGCTGCTCTATTTCTGCTTTCTGTTCTCTGTACCTGCAACAGAAAAGAAAGAATGATTAGAACAAAGAAATCGTGCCGTTCCTTCCCCGGCAACGGCGCCAAAATTTGATTGAGAATAAAAATAGAGTTCAGATTGTCTTAGTCTCAATGCGAATCCGCTGTAGCAAGGGCTCGAGCGGGTCGTGATCCTCAGGGAAGGATGCGATGAAAGCGTTTCGACTCGATTCCTCTGTATCTCTTCAAAAATAAGAGAGAGAGATTAGATCTTGAGATGAAAATATGTAAAAGAGATGGTTTTGCTGATTTTCTACCACAACCCTATTGCAAATTAAAGAGCTTGATCTTCATCTTAACTGATATGATTTACCCTAGGTTATTGCAATTATCTCAAGCAAGAAAATTAATACACGATTCTATACTAAGTTGCATTATTCAAAAACCAACTATGGTTCAACCTACAATCTAGGTACAGCCTAATAGAAGACTAATCTCAAGTTATGCTGTCCTAGTTCTTAGGGTTGAAGTCATGATAAGTTCTTTTAACATGTAACCTAGATTAAGAATTTTAAGTATTTTTGTTGATCTTCAAGAATTAGTGTGCCTTTAAACCTAGGGTTTCTAGTGATGTTCATTAATCTGATCAAGTTTTTAATTGCATCTAGGGTTGCTTCAAGAATCTCAGCAAACCACTAGGATGATTAGTTCTTCATAATTATTTTTACCTTTTCGATATTATTTTTTTTATTTTTATGAGAAAGATTGTAAAAGAAAGAAAAACGAAAACAAGAAGAGATCGAAGATTAAAACACGAGAGATGACAAAAAGAAATAAAGTGCAGAAATTAAAAGAGAACAAAAGAGTGACCTTTTTATTTCGATGAATCTGGTTACACAATCGTCTCCTTCTTCTCCACAAATAGCATGAAAAAAATTACAACTTTAATAAAAATGGCTAAAGAAAACCCTAATCGTCTCTGCATGCTCCTCTCTGTTGCGACTGCTTGGATATTTATAGTGAAGAACGTAGAGGAGTCCCGGATAAGAACGCGCCAGAAATCAGTTGCCCTGACTCATCCATAATGCCGCGGATCCGCGGCTTTTGCCGCGTTTCCGCGGCATGTTGGTGTGTCTTCTGGCCACGCGCTTCGGCGCGTGGCCTCTCCTGGTCCGTCCAAATGGCGCCTGCTTCCAGAAGTGAGATCCTGGCCTTTAAATCTGGATTTTTGAGATAACTTGGTAATCAAGTTACCCTTAATCCAGATTTCTTCAAATCTCTCTCTACTACGAAATTCCTCTTAATCTTGGCCTTTTATCCTTATCTTGCAGGTGTTTGGGTTGATAGAAGTCTATCCTTCCCTAATTTCTGATATTTGCAACTTTTAGCCCTTGTATTTGCATTTTGAATCTTTGTATTTGCGCTTCTTCACCTGGGCTTCAAACATGGGCTTGGATCTGGGCTTTTTGGGCTCTTTAAGCTTCATTCTTTATTAACTTGATAATTTGAGGCCTGCACATATTAAATAAAGAAATATTAATAAATGTGCACTATAATATAAATAAATGTGCAAATGCGATGGTATATATGATGACAATTATGCATTTTTCACTACCTATCAGATAGCCATGACAGGTCAGTTATCGGCCTTTTCCCTGGGTCGCGCAGGACTGAGGTTCCAGCCGGGAGATACCACAACTTGGCACTACCTTCCTCAACGCTTCATGGAGGCGGAGGGTGACTACCCAGTTGGGTTCCGTGCGCCGGGGTGGGTCCGTTCCACGGAGAACTATTGGTGGGGCAGGATGGTCGGCTTTGTCCTTACCGAGCTCGGGGACCTGCTAAAGCGCGTGGGGCTGTACTCGGCAGTCAGGGCCGTGCAGTGGGGGATCCCTCAAAGCTCTCAGAATTCTTCGGGATTCTAGAGCGTTATAATCCTTCGACGGGGACGTTCTTCACTCCGGTCGGAGAGATGGCCTTGCTCTGCACGAGCTGCACGAGGTCTCGGGGCTGTCGACAGGGGATATTCCCTATGAGGAATATGTCCCGACCGCTATGGAGCTTCGCTATGTGAAGGAGGAGTTTCCCCTCATATATGAGACCTACTGGAAGTGCTATGTCACTTCCACATTTGCGGCCAGATAACCAAATGGCGGTCGCAGGGAGTCAAGCAACTGTCTTGGGCCAGTTACTTGTTCAATAATGTCACACCAAAGACCATCGGATAACCCGATTGGATCCCAGCTCTGACAGGGAGATCGAAGACAGGATCGACCAGGCTCCGAACAGCTTCTACACCACGGAGTCGAACGAGGACGGTTTTGACCCTGACTTGGTTTTTTGAAAGCTTTCACCATCAAGCCCGGACTCCTATCTCCGATCGGCGCTGTTGGCGGGCTTTCTGATGCTGTGGCTGAAGCGCTGTGTGGTGCCCACGCTGCCGCATGAAGTCATTGTTGCTGATGTGGTGTACCCGGCGGTGCTCCTGGCTCATGGGAACCCCATAGCCCTTCTCCGGCCGTGGCGGCTGGTATTCAGAGCGGGCTGCGGGCGCTCACTAAGAGTTTCTGTGAGCCACCAAAAACTGCAGACTCCGAGGGAAAGCCGTATGTTGACTCAGAGGGAGTCCGACGGTGAAGCGTCCCAACCCTCGTGTCGAGCTGCCTTACACGTACCTTATTGCTTGGTACGTGATGCATTGCCCTTCTTTGATGACGGCAGCGCGTTGGAGGGAGAATTCTGTCCCTTTCGTACAGCGGTTGGAGGGTTCAAAATGGCGTGATCCTTACATATATTACGTCCGGAAGTGCCTTTCAGACCCTGCCAACTACCAGCTCAATCGCTGCCTCCTCCAGATCCCTGATGCATCTTTCGGGGATCTACTTGTTGATTCCGTTGGCCCAGATGACTTCACGAGGTTATCCGCGGGGGCCTTCTAGTGGTTGCTAAATATCCGGCCCGGATATGTGCTTTTCCGGCAGGGGACGTCATGTACCATTGAGCCGTACATGCCGAGTCGCTTCGCTCGACAGTTCGGCTATGATCAGCTCTATGTCGGGAACACCAATGCTAGGCTTGCCTTCGAAGGGACCTGTTCGAGGGTGCTCGGGCCTGGTACTATAGTGTGGCTGGAGGGACGGGAGTATCTTTCGTCTACCTCTCGAGGGGCCCAAGTGCCGTACGAGTTTCAGCTTCTGTACTTGGTACTCTCAAGCCATCCAAACGCCAGACTTTTTTCCGGCGTCTTCATGCATTGAGAGCATCAATGCAAGTCTCGAGGCCAGGACTGATTTTAGTAAACCGACGAAGCTCATAGAACAGTACCTGAAGGCCCAAAAGGAGGTCGGGCGAAGATCGAGGAGGGAGCCCCCAGCAGTGAGGGCGGAGCCGCGACTGGCAAGGGCAGAGCCACCAGCGACAAGGGTGGAGCCACCAGCCAGGAGGTCTAAGCAGTTGGCGAGCAAGCGTCATCGACGCTCTGCTTCTATCGCCGAGCCTGCCCCAAAGAAGGCTCGGAGGGATTTGACGGCTGAAGTCTCTCAATCCAGAGACATCTCTGCTGGAGTTGAGGCTCCTCCTGAAGACGTCCCTGTTAGGGTTGAGGAACCGTCGGAGGATGAAGATTTCCCCACCCTAGTCCGTGCTCCTAGGTCGCGCAGCAAGACCGTGGAGGAAGGGGAGCTTGTTGAAGAGTCCACCGCCGCCGAAGATGACGAGTCACTGGAGGTTGACATAATGACTGGAGGGGATGTTGAGATTGCAGGCCTCTCAGTTCAACCCGAGCCTTCTTCTGCTCATGATGGGAGAGACGAGGCACAGCAGCCGGGGTCTCCTAGCATCTCCATTTCCAGTCTTAGGGCAGTCGACCCTAGTCCTACCACTGGGGTGATTGGAGGTAAGGCTCCTGTTGCGGAGCTTCCTCGCGTTGCGCTGTCGTCTTCTTCGTTATCGGGGGAAAGCGACTTCGAAGACGAGACCGACTATGGCGATGACCCGCTCTTCCTGATCAGAGCAAATTCTTCCACATCTCGGAGGAGGAAATACATGAGGGTGAGCCATCGACTGCGCCATCGCTGGCGATTATCCCCACTGAAGGTATTCTTTCCATCTTCTGTCTAATTTCCTCTTTGCATATTGAAGAGGATGTTCTAACATTCTTCTTTTATGCTGCAGGGCCACCGAAGATGCTGAGGCTACAACCTCCTCGCGTATCGAGGAGATGGTGAAAGAGTTGACCCGGCCCGAGGGGATTGAGGTCTCGGCTGCTGAGATACCCTCAAAGGGGGCAGCTGTTGAAACTGGGGAGCCTTCCACTCTGGCAGAAGAGGAAGTAACCACTGAGGCTGAGGAGGCTCTCACTCTGCCAGGCGAGGAGGTTACTGCTGAAGCCAAGGACTTCCGCTCCGCAGGATTTGACGTCTCCGGACCTCCAACCTGGTAAGGCAGCTCTGATGCTTTAAATGTTTAGCTCTTCTATCATTGTGGCTAACATCGCGATAACTTGCAGAGAGGACTGAGGGGGTTCAGGTGGAGGGTCCGATGGTTGGCACCCTTCCAGAAGGCCATACCTCAGGTCTCGGTGAAGGTTTCTGAGGAGGTCGTGCTTACTACTCCCTCATTGGTTGTGGAGGCTCCTGCAGAGGTAATACCTCCGGAAGCGTCAGCGGCCGGTCCAGCTCTTGCTGTCTCGTCGGCCAGCACGACTCTTGTGCGAGAAGATCCGCCTTATATCCCCTATCCTGTGACAGAAAAGGGGTCGGGAAGCTTCCTAGGTGGTGAAGACATGGGGGAACTGGCACGTCAAATGGTGCAGCAATTCTTCGCTTCGATGGGATCATGTATTGATCTCATCTTACGTGGAAACAGCACGTTCCAATTTGCCCAGACGCTTCTTAAAAATCTGGCCTGAACGTCGAATTAACTGGAGGCCCTTCACTTGCCAAGGCGTGTCTACGGGTGGTAGAGCAACTGGGAGACTACCTGCAGGAGCTGGAGTCTTTGGATGCTGGCTCTTTTAGTGAGGCCCAGGCCACCCTGACTAGGCTCCTAGCTGCTCAAGAACGAGAGCGACAGGAGGCGGAGGCACAAATCGCTGCAGAGATCCGCAATCTCGAATATTCCCAGGCTGAATGTCAGAAACTAGCTGGCGATTCAAGGGAATCCGAGCTTGTCATGCAGAGCACAGAGCAAGTCATCATCAGGGCTCGGGACACCATTGCCAAGGCAGAAGTGGTGCTTGCGCTCAATGAGGAAAAGCTTGCTATCATCAAGAAGCAGCTAGAGGAGCAACAAGCTGCTAAGGCGCGAGCTGAAGAGAGTCTGTCTCTACATTCTTCCAGGGTGGAATCTCTGCGAACGCAGCTGGCCGCAAGAAATTTCTTATCCGAAGAGGAGCTGCGGCACCGGGCTATTATGGAAGCTGAAAGGACGCGCCAACACGAGATTCACCGCCTTAGGGAACAAATCCGTACCTTGGCGAACCAGGACATTTAGCCTTCTTTTCTTTTCCCCCTTTTTGTAAAAAAGAGGACACTCTGTTTAGAGTGTTTGTATCCACTTTTACTGTTTATAATAAAAGTTTGAAAAATTTTGCTCCATCTTCTTTGCTCAGCTGTAGGCGAGTCCAACTCCTTGGTAACTGGCACTTAGGTAAGACTAAGTTCTGTTAATGAAACGCGGCCTGACTCTGAGTCTTCTTAATGAGACGCGACATTGATCCATAAAGTGAGACGCGGTCGTCAGTCCACAGGAACTTAGATTTACTAAGTCCTTTTGATGAGACGCAGCATCAATCTCAGAGTGATACGCGGTCTTCTTGATGAGACGCAGCTTTGATCCATAAAGTGAGACGCGGTCGTCAGTCCATGGAGTGAGACGCAGCGTCAATCACAGAATGAAACGCGGTTGCTAAGAAAGACGCGGATCGATCAGACACGGGATACGCAGCCTCGAGCGACTTTCCCATCTGCGTTCAATGCAGCATGACTTTAAAAGATTTTTAGGAGATCTTTGAACGTCGAGTCTTCACCGTCGATTGGGGTTCCGGGTCATCCGTTGCTTCCCAAGACAGTTATCCACGCGTCAGCCTCTTATTGGGTTCAGGCGTTAATGCTCTTGCATGCAGAACCGACGCTGGCGGTTGAAAAACCGGCGCATTTCGACGGTTTCCAAAGCAGCGCTCCACGCGTCCGTTTTTGATTGGGCTTTGACAGTTGTGCGCGACGGTTCCGATTGATGCCCCATTAATGACAGTTATTAGGACTGCCTATAAATAGAGTGCACCCTCTTTCTTTTTAACAATCCAACTTAGACTGTTTTCATTTGTTTTGCTCCGAGAGAAGTCTCGCCTTGAATTATCTTTCAGAGAACCGTCTTCATGGATGAAGGTGATCCCATGGATGAAGATGACCCAGAGCTCTCATGCCTCTGTTTGGTCTCTTCAGAAGGAATCCTCTCTCATGTCATCCTGCGCACAGCCGCGTTTGGATGCAAAAAGAGGTCAACTCTGGACAGAGGTTTCTGCTGGTATGTCACCCCGATGATGTCCATAGCCTGTATTTTGGCATAGGCATCTGAATGAAATTCTGGTGCATTCCTATTCTGGAATTTGTGCTGGTGACTTGAACTTTTCTGAACGCGGGCTCTTAACGCTGGCTTTGCTCATGGCTATTGCCTTGGCGCGTTTCAGACCTGAATCTTGCAACTCCTGTTCACCCAACAGAGAGATGGCAATTTTCGGCGTTTGAAGTTTTTCGCGTCTAATATATTAGACGCGGGTGCAAACTGAGACCGCGTTTGAATCCTGTGCGTGGCACAGTTTTGACTCGCGTCTGTTTCTGCCGACGCGGTGGTTTGACCGTGCGGGTTGTTCCCGCGTCTGAAGTCTTCAATGACTGCCGCGTCTGTTACTTAGTTTTTAAAGTATACTAAGTTCCAGATTTTCTGATTCTCTTATTTGTTCTTTGCAGGTTCGCTGGTCTCCTGGAAGAGTGCTTCAACCGGCGAGCTTGCTCAATGTTCGTTTGTAATAGAGTAAATTATGGTCCTCGTCGTTTGTAAGAGAGTAAATTATATCTCTGACGAGGACCCAAATCTCGCCAAGGTCTCTTCAGATCTCCTGCACCACTCTTGCCTAACGGCAAGAGATGGTCAGGTCAAGTATGACGGCGAGGAGGTTCCGGCGGTTGCGGTGGCGGAGAGGATCCTCTTCCTCTCCCATCCCAGAAGTAACATCAAGGACAGTCCATGTCCTTTGGATGGCCTGCGGGGGAAAGATCAACTCTTGAACGAAGGGTTGCAGGCTCTTCTGTTGTCGCTAGACCTAGTGGAGGGTAGCATCCTTTGTGATGACTCCTAAAACTTCCTCTCTCACCCCAGAAGTGACTCCATGTTTGTTGGATGGTCTGCTAGGGAAAGAGACGCGCCTGAACGAAGGGTTGCAGGACCTTCTGTTGCCACCGGACCTCAAGAACACCATTGCTCTTGGCTTAGTCAGCTAGGGCGCTTTCGAAGTTGGCGTCGTGCATCAAAGTGCAACCGGTTCCAACAGTCGCCACTTCTTCAGACATCATGCACTTAGGATCAGATGCGGCTTCAAGGAGTGAGTACGGCCTCAGAGAGAGAGAGGGACTTCTTTGTACTCCTTAATTGTAACACTCAATCTTATTGTATAAGAGAGCGTTTTGTATCACTTTCATGTGTTTGGATATGAATAAAAGTGACACTTTTTCTTTTGCCTCTTTCTGTTGTCTTGAATGTTTTGTTTTAGAAGCAAAAGAATGATTTTGGTGGACCCGCCACTTTATAAAAGAAAGTGACAGGGGGAATGCGTACTCCCAGAGAAGGTGAACTTTTGTCAAGTGTCTAGGATTGACTTGATTCAAGGTCAGCTGGGGAATTTGATAAACATTGTCAGCGGTGTAATGTTAACCTAACAATGTCTTTGGGTGGACCTGTTATTCTGTTGAAGAGAATAACAAGTGAAACTAGACCCACGAGGAATCTAGTAAAGCTTTTACCGTTAGAGGTGTGATATTAACTTAACGGGTTGGAGATAGTCTTGTCAGAAGTGTGGTGTTAACTTGACAAGGATGTGAGTCAGAGGTGTGATATTAACTTAACTCAGAATGTCACTGTCATAGGTGTAATGTTTAACTTAACAGTGAGGTAACGCTAGAGGTGTGATGTTGAACTTAGCATTGGTCATCTCGACTTAGACGAGGAAGTCGAGGAACGGTCATGGCCATAGGTGTACTGTTGAACTTAGCGATGACTCGGATGCTAGAAGTGTAGTGTTAACTTGGCATCGTCCATTTCAGCTTCGATACGGAAGTCTGAAGAAAGGTGACTATCAGAGGTGTGATATTAACTTGACAGGCACTCGATGTACTGCTTAGAGGTGTAATGTTAACTTAAACAGTAGTTTGTCAGAGGTGTGATGTTAACTTGACAAGAATTGGCTCGTGATAAGAGCAATTTGAGGACCTGTCATTCTATTGATGAGAATTGACAAGTGGAATTTGAAATGCCAGAGGTATAGTGTTAACTTGGCAAATTTGAGAGTCTGTTACTCTATGCAGAGTTAACAAGCAAAGTTTATACCCGACAAAGAGTATTCATTACCAGAGGTATAGTGTTAACGTAGTAATGATTGCACTTTGTGGTCCTACCATTCTATGGATGAGAATTGGTAAGGGACTTTGGAGGAAAGAGTGGACTCGAGTCCACTTAGGATTTTTAGCAAACCCTCAGCTATCAACGGGTTTGACATGCCTTTACCAACTACCGTTTGAGTTGGGCTAGCCATGCTATTCCCCTCAGCATGATGAGTTGTCGAGGACTTATGTTGGGCTTAAAGGCCAACATTTTCCTCTATCCTTAGCCGTCGAGGGCGTCGGATGTTTGATCAGAGGTGTACTTTTAACTTGATCGGAAGAAGAGTACTATTAAGGATAGTACTTCTTCAAGAATTTGCCATTGATCGGCATCATGAGTGTATCACCATTTGAAGTTATGAGGCGATATGATCCGTTCGAGTAGACTGACTCTACCACAAATGGTCCCTCCCATTTGGGCTGAAATTTTCCTTTTGTCTTGTGCGTCATGACCATGGGTCTTCGGACAGCTAAGACAAGGTCGCCTTTCTTGAAAGTTCGCGCTTTGACTTTCTTGTTGAAGGCTCTGGTGATACGAGCTTGGTAAAGCTCGATTTGTTGTTGGGCCTGCAAACGCTTGTCGTCCAAGGCTTCCAACTCCTGGAGTCGCTGCTGATGCTTCTCCTCAGTTGTCATTTCCGCTGTCAAGGCGACGCGTAGAGAGGGAATTTGTATTTCCAATGGAAGGACGGCTTCGCATCCGTATACCAAGGAAAATGGCGTGGCTTTAGTTGGGGTTCGCACCGTTGTGCGGTAGGCCCATAAGCATTCACCCAGCTTGTCGTCCCAGTCTCGTTGACTTTTCGAGACGAACTTTTTGAGAAGCTTGCCAATAGTCTTGTTGAAGGCTTCTGCAAGACCGTTAGCAGCAGGATAGTATGCCGTTGAGGACACACTCTGGATTCTGAACTTCGCGCAGAATCTCTGGAAAGCCTGGCTGATGAACTGGGGTCCATTGTCATGGATGATACGCCGAGGCACACCGAAGCGGTAAATAATGTGGTGTTTCACGAACTTGATCACGTTAGAAGATTTCACCTCTTTCAAAGGGATAGCTTCGGCCCACTTAGAGAAGTAATCGGTTATCGCTAGAATGAACCGATGTCCTTTCCGATGATGGTGGGCTGATAGGGCCAACTACGTCCATCCCCCACATTTCAAACGGCCAAGTAGAGGTCGTTGAGTGGAGTACCCTGGTGCTTGATGGATGAAATCGCCGTGTATTTGGCAGGCGTAACATCTCTTAGCATAAGCGACAGCATCGGCAATCATCTTGGGCCAATAGTAACCCATCCTTTGGAGTCGATGTGCCAATTTCGGGCCAGGTTGATGAGCTCCACAAGTACCATCGTGGGCTTCTTTCAATACTCCTTGGGCTTCTTTTGATGAGAGGCATCGGAGCAGGATCCCGTCATGCGATCGACGATACAATGTTCGCGAAATCGCATTATAGTAGAATTTGGGGCTTTCCTCCGAATGGCGGCCGCCTCCTTGGGTCTTCGGGCAGAATGCCGTATAAGACAAAATCAATGTAGGGGAATCGCCAGTCTTTAAGCCCTGAAGCGGTCGACACTTCAAGTGTTTCCTTGTCGTGATGGTCTCCCGTGTGACCCTGGGCAGTCTCCGAGGGGAATTTTTGGACAGTATAGGTCGTGGCTATAGAAGAATACTTTCTCCATTGCTCCAGCTGGAAGAGCTAAGGAAGCAGCGAGGGATGCGAGTGCATCCGCATGTGCATTTTGCCTGCGCGGTACATGGTCGATGTAGAAGTTTGAAAACCTTTCGGCCATGTGAATTGTCGCGTTGTAGTAGGGTACTAGATCTTCATGTCTGGCCTCGTACTCTCCGCGAACTTGGCTGACGATGAGTTTAGAGTCACCGTAAGCCTCGAGATTTTTAACGCCAATCTCATCGGCGAGCTGCATCCCAATCAAAAGAGCGTTGTATTCCGCCACATTGTTGGAACAAGGCTCCGTTAACGAGACAGCTCGGGGATCACATAATTTTGTGGGGAGACGAGTACTACTCCTACCCCCGCTACTATGTGTCCCTTCGGGCTTGTCCTTGATGCACCGTCGAAGAAAAGTTGCCATACTTGACTTTCGAACGATGTCTGAGTCAGGTAGACTTCGGCGGCCTCATCTGGGAGATCCTCATAGAGTTTGGCTGCCCTTGGATCTGGGTGCTCAGCTAGGAAGTCCGCCACCGCTTGTCCTTTAATGGCCTTCTGGGGTAAAAAGTGCATCTCATATTGGGATAACAATATAGCCCATTTTGCCAGCCGGCCATTTAGTGAAGAAGGCTTTGTCATAAGTAACCTCAGAGGGTTGACTTTTGATATGACATTTATAGTCTGGCCTACCAGATAGTGTCGCATTTTCTGAATGGCGAACACTAGTGCCAAACATTCCTTCTCGATCGGGTTGTACCGATGTTCGGCTCCGATCATTGTTCTACTCAGATAGTAGATTGCCTGTTCTCGTCCTTGTTCATCATTCTGAGCTAGTAGAGCTCCCAGGGAATGATCCATTGCTCGGACGTACACCAGGAAAGGCTTTCCAGACACCGGAGCTGCAAGGACTGGTGGTTGGGTGAGGTAGTGTTTGATCTCCTCAAACGCTTTTTGACAAGCGTCGTCCCAAATGAATGAAACACCCTTTTTCATCAGCTTGGCGAAGGGTTGGCATCTCCCGGAAAGGTTTGATATGAACCTGCGGATGTACGCCAATCGTCCTTGTAATCCCCTGAGCTCCTTGAGGCTTCTGGGGGTTGCATCTCTTGGATAGCGCGGACTTTCTCTGGATCCAAATAGATTCCTTTGGAAGTCACAACAAATCCTAGGAATTTGCCACTGGCTACCCCCAGGAAGGATTTGGTGGGGTTCATCTTCAATTGATGAGCCCGCATGATGTCGAAGACCACCTTCAGGTCTGCTATGTGATCACCTTTAGTGCGACTCTTCACCGCGATGTCATCGACATAGCATTCCACCGTTTTCCGCATTTGCTGATGGAAAATGGCATTCATGGCCCTTTGGTATGTTGCCCCTGCATTTTTCAGTCCGAAGGGCATGACGGTGTAACAATATACCCCTAGAGGAGTCCTGAAGGAGGTATGCTTTTCGTCATCGAGATACATCTTGATTTGATTGTATCCTGAGAACTCGTCCATAAAAGACATTCGCTCGAATCCACAAGTATTGTCAATCATGACATCTGTGATTGGCAATGGGAATTCGTCTTTGGGGCAGGCCTCGTTTAGATCACGGAAGTCGATGCAGATCCGGATCTTCCCGTTCTTCTTGGCGACGGGGACGATGTTGGCTACCCAGTCGGGATGTTGTTCTTCCCGATGAAGCCAGAATCGATGAGCTTTCTGACTTCTGATTGAATTGCCTCCATTATCTCTGGACGGAACCGTCGCTGCTGTTGTTTAACAGGCTTCATGTCCGGATTGATGTTGAGGCGATGCATAGCCACTTGAGGATCAAGTCCAGGCATGTCCTCATAATTCCAGGCGAAGACATCTATATACTCTTGTACAAGAGATATTAAATCCTTCTTCTCTGGAGGCGACAGGCCGTCACTTATGAAGATGGGCTTGGGGTTGGTCTCATCTCCTAGGTTGATCTGAACACCTTGTCATCTGTGGGTGGCTCACGTTGTTCAAAGCGGATATCCCAAAGAGCATTCAAATGTTTGATCCAAGGATCTGTATCAGGTTGGATCATTTCTTCAACTTCATCTTCCAGATGGCCTGTTGAAACCATGTTTACTGAAAGCCCTTTGAAGATGTTGCCGACACTGACATCTGACTCCCATGATGATGTGTCTGAAGAGCAATCGTCGCTCGACGATTCTTGAGAATTAGAGGCTGATGGGACCGGAGTTGATACATAGCCCAACCCCCTGCGCGTCCGATGATAATAATCGGGGGCCTTCCCTTTTGGCACAAAGGATCGAAGTAGCGTCCTCCTTCCTTTGCCGAAGTTCAACCCGGGCTTGTTGGTTATATCGTACCCCATTTGCTTCATCATTCTGAGTGCCTTCGATTCATAATGGTCGAGCTGAGGGGATTCCTCCTCGCTTTCTGATTCTTCGCGGGGCATTGGTTCAGACGAGATTCGCCCAAAAAGTATTGGTCTTTGGCCTTTTCGTCTTGCCGGAACCAAGAATATAGACTCCTGCGCATCGCCATTATCCTGGTATGTCCCGAAAGATGATTTTACTGGTACATGCAATGATGTCAAAGCATCCATTGCCGACCAGATGTCATCGTCTACGTCGGTAGTAGTATCCGACGGTATAGAATCGGATGCACACGCGGAAAAGTATTCAAAGTCTAGATTCTCATTAATATACCAACCGCCTGCATCATCAGTGGTATTATCAACATCGAGCTTATTAATGTTCTTTACAAGTGGTTTTAACTCCCACAGGCACTTTTCTTGCTCGGGCTCAGTGTCAGCCTCATTACCAGAGTCTGGCGCCTCTGGTTGCGGGGTTTCATCCACCGGACCTGGTATAAAAGGGAATCCGTGAAATAATTCTCAACTCCCTTGAACGGATACCTTTCGGCAACCAACGTTTGCACCTTCCCACTCGCGTCAATGTATTTCATGACTTGGTGAAGAGTGGAGGGAACGATGGAGTTGCGGTGGATCCATGGTCGTCCCAGCAGCAGATTGTAGGAAGTGTCGGCATCGATGACGTAGCATGTCACCTCCGACTTGAGGCTCCCAATCTGGCACTTGAGCTTGATCTTCCCCATCGGGCGGGTGCCATTGGCATTGAACCCGTAGATGGTCGTCTGTGTAGAGCTCAGACGGTGGGTAGGGATGCCGAGGTGTTGCATGACTCGGCGGGGCATAATGCTCAATGCGGACCCTGGATCTACCTGAATGCGGTTCACCTCAGATGATCCGATGTAACCTGTGAAGTACAGGGGTCGATCATGCTTCCCTTTCACTTGCATATCATCTGCCGTGAAGGTGATGCAGGGGGCATTCTGGGAAGCGTGGAGGCAATCCTCTACATCTTCCTCCTTCGGCACCTGGGTCATGAAGACCTCAGCATTTGCCAGAGCTTCTTGCAGAGCCTCTCTGGTTGACTTTGATAGCCTCAGGAGTTCATACAAGGTGATGCGTGCCGGGATGTTGGCTAGTTGAGCCAAGACATCGAAGTGGTAAGGTGTCGAGGATCCTTCCGCTGCACCTTTTGGAAGGGCTCGAGAGAACCGAGTCTCCTTCTGCTTTGCCACAGGTGGCTTTGCGGAGGGCTTGGCTGATTCTACGGCTGGTTGCGGAGAAGCCGCTGCCGTCTCGCCGTACTGCTTCAAGTATGCCTGTCCTGAACGGGTCCCCGCCATCGGTTGGCTGGGCTCTGCGGCCAGGACTATTGTTTCCTCTTCTGAATCAGTCAGCGAGGGAACATCATCCTCTGCTTCTCGGGAGGAAGCACATACCACATGGCAGGACGAAGCTTTTGCCTTGCCTTTGGACTTCCTGTTGGTTACAGTAGTCCATTGTTGTTCATCGACGAGGTCAGGGTGGACCCACATGGTTTCCCCCTGAGGTGTAGGGACGGCTACCAAGCCCTTCTCCTGCTGCTGGTGAGGGTCTGTGTTGACCACTCTTAATTCTCCTCTTGGAATAGGAGTTACCCCCGCAGGCGTTGGAGGTTGTCTCCCGAACTGGAGAACCGACGTTACATTGGCCGTGACCTTCTTCTGCTCTGGTCGGAGCTTGAGCACCTCCGCGTCAATCAAAGCCTGAAGAATGTCCTTGAAGACGTAGCAGCTTTTGGTAGGATGTCCCAACATCCTGTGGTACATGCAGTAGTTGGGATTGTCGGTCTTGCCGACTTCCTCCGGGCGTCTAATTTCAGGGAGTTTCAGTCGATTGCTCTTGTTGAGTAGCTTGAAGAGCGAATCGACGTGTTCCTCCTTGAAGGAATACTGCTTGTTGGGGCGTGGCTGGCTTGAAGAGCCACTTGCCCTGCCTGTTTGAGGTTTGGCGGGAGATTTGGTCTCCGTCGCCAAATTATCCTTCCGCTTCGTCTGGAGGGAGGTGTCTGGTGCCGGTGCACGCCTTGTCGACCTTTCCGGCCGCAGCTTGCCTTCCTCTGCCTTAACACGGGCAACAATCTCCTCAGCCTGTTCACCCTGTTGGACTAACTGCTTCCAGGTGCGGCTTTCAGCAACTCCTATTTGAGCAAGGAGTGAGGTTTGGAGATTGTGGCGGCATGTTTCCACCAGGGTGGCCTGGGTCATACCGCTTGGGCACCGGAGTGCCGTGTTTCGAAATCTTTCACGAAAGATTTGACGGACTCCCCTCTCTGCTGTTTGGTAGCTAAAAGGGTGGGCATTGTGACTTCGGAGTCGTCTTCGAAGAAGCGTGTCAAGAACAGCTTCTCTAGATCCCCCCAGTTCTTGATAGAACCCTCCGGGAGCTTCATAAACCACTCAAAAGCCAACCCTTTCAGGGTGCCGATGAACAGTCGCGCCAGGATGGCGTCATTATCTACCACATTCCCGGTCTGGGATTTGAAGTAGTAGATGTGCTGGTTGGGTGACCCCTTCCCGTCGAATGCTTGGAGGGTTGGAGCCTTGAACTTAGGAGGGTATGGAACTAAGTCCCACTCAGTCGGATAGGGCCGGACCACTCCAGCTTCTTGGAGGTCCTTGCGATTGGCAAGGGCCTCGAGGCGTCGTTCCAATTGACTCATCCTCTTAGCATGAGTCTTCTCCTGGTCTTGGTCGCTTCTTGCCTGCGACGAGGGCTTGGACACATCCGAGGTAGATCGTCGTGTCTCGTCAGAAGATTCGGAGGGTGGGCTTCCTCCCTTTCTCCCTTTCCCCTTCGGTCGTCTAGGAGGAGATCTCGCTCTTTCTTCAAGCAATTTCTCAAGCATATGCTTAAGGGAGTCAATGGATCTCTGTTGAGAGGCGATTATATCCATCTGGTGCTTCTGCGTCTGTTCTAAACGCCTGGCCGTCTCCTCAGGAGTGTCTGCCATGTAGGCGGAAGCCTCCTTCTCGACGGAAGAGTTTGAAGCTTGCGACTCCACTATAGCGGAGTGAGAACCACCCATTCTAATGCCGCGGGCTAAGGCATTATAGTCAATTGGGGGAATGGCCCCTGTCCGGGTGCGAGTGTGTTGATACACCCCCTCCGGCTCAGAGTCAGATTCCTCTGAGTTGACCATTAGTTGTTTTCCCTTGCTTCTGCTAGTCATGTTTGCAGTAAGCTTCGGGTATTCAACATCTGAGAAGGTTCTCCTCCTGTGGGAGCGTCTTCTTTTGGCTGACGGGGGAATCAGGGTCAGCTGTTTGATTAAGGACTGCTGGTGTACGCCTGATCCAGAATGGCATCCAGAGAGCATATGGATGAGTTGCTGACAGCAGCATGACGAAGTGGCTTGATTGGCACTTCTTTTCCTTGTCAAATAATCCTTCAAATCCGTGGGAGGGGGATTAAAGAGACTGGTCTCGCGACGTCGAAGACGGGAGACAGTCATGTGCTGTTCAGCCTGGACGCAGACTTCAGGGACGCGGCTCTCATGACGCGGCTGTATGACGCGCGCGCGAGTCTCGCGTTGCTGCCTGGTGCGTTTAGGCAGAGTTGCTTGAGAGAGAGTGGGCTGCTGGGCCCCACGCCTATGAGTGCGTACTTTCTGCGTTTGAAAAGACGCGGAGGTTTCACCCTGGCGTTTGATGAGTTGGTCCTCAGAGGACTCAACTTGAGGGGTCTCGCGTTTGGGTCTCCAAACGCGGATCTCACGCACTGGACGAGGTGCGGGCAAGGCATCAGATTGTACGCCGCGTCTACCCCCAGTCAGACAACCAACGGTTCTGACTTGGAGTTGACGCGCGCGTCTCCTCTGTCGACGCTCAGCATTCCGATTGCGTCGAGGAGGTGGAGAGAAACCAACAACATCCTGGTTTGTAGAACCAAGAGTGTTCACCACGCGGGTCTCCTGAGAGACGTTGACGCGGGTATTCTGCGCGACGCAGTTGATCGCAGCAGCAGTGGTGCCTGGAACCACGCGGGCCTTCTGGGAGGCGTTGGCGCGTGTGTTCTGTGCGACGCGGTTGATCGCAACAGCAGTGCCTGAGGTCACGCGGGCCTTCTGGGAGGCGTTGGCGCGCGAACTTGTCTCGGCACAGTGGGCATCGGCACCCGGCAGAGCCTCAGATTGGGCTTCGGGTAGCTTCTCAGTTGAGACCCTGCGGCAGACGCGGGTCTTTGGGCTCTTGGGGCCAGAAGAGAGGAACTCTTCATACTTCGCCTGGTCGAACTCGACAACGAGTGTTTCGACCATCTTCCCCTTACGGAGAACATCATCCTGCGCCACGATCTGTTCGTCAGTGACGAAAGTAGTCCCCAGCGGAGTCGCCATCTCTTGTTTGACACGGAGAGGGGGGCTGGCTGGCGTAACGTTTCCTGGAATCAGATGGAAAAGATTACAGCCGGCTTAATCTTCCGGTTACAAGGGAAGGGGAATGTTGAATCTTGAATTCCCCCTTTGTTTAGTGCTGGGTTCTTCGTGTGGCGGTGGAGAGTGAATCTTGTTCTCCGTTGACCAGATGACTGTTCGGACCGTCGGGGATCTTCTCTTCGGTCGGTAGAGGGAGTAACTCAGCTCCGTCTACCAAAACTCTAGAAGAGGAGGTAGGCGAAGAGCGGCTAGTACTCAGTAAGCTCGCTGAAGGGTTTTCTCTCTCTCTGTCGTTGATCTCTCCTTTGATTGCCGTCTTTTTCCTTCTCGTCGTCAATTCTCCTCCTTCTTCAATAGTGACGGGACTATTTATAGGGTTTTTAGGGGGTGATCGTGCCCCCTAAAAGTGCTCCACGATGAGGGCCAACTTCCCCGCTATATGGGCGGCGGATGGCGCCATAATCGGGGTAGTTGCAACCGAGACGTGGGTGTCGAGCCGACGCGTCTTGATGCTGAGGCGCGGGCTTCGGGCTGACGCGCCTTGATGCTGAGACGCGGGCTTCGGGCTGACGCGCCTTGATGCTGAGACGCGGGCTTCGGGCTGACGCGCCTTGATGCTGAGACGCGGGCTTCGGGCTGACGCGCCTTGATGCTGAGACGCGGGCTTCGGGCTGACGCGCCTGGATCTTGGATCTCTGTTTTGGTGGCTTGTCTTGGTGATTTTTAGACAGCCTACATCTCCTTCCTTTGCCAAAGTTCAACCCGGGTCCACTTGTTAAGTCATACCCCCATGCGTTTCATCATTCTGAGTGCTTTTGATTCGTAGTAATCGAACTGAGGGGATTCCTCCTCGCCTTCCGATTCTTCATGGGACATTGGTTCGGATTCAACTCGTCCGAAAAGGATTGGTCTTTGGCCTTTCTGTTTTGCTGGAACCATGAATATTGATTCTTGCGCATCGCCGACATTTCGACAGGTTTCGAAGGACGATTTCACCGGTACATGCAATGATGTCAAAGCATCCATTGCCAACCAGAGATCATCATCTACTTCGGTACTAGTGTCTGACGGTACCGAATCAGAAGCAAACACAGAAAAATACGCCAAATCTAATTCTTGATTAATGTACCAACCGCCTGCATCGTCGGTGGTATTATCAACATCGAGCTTATTAGTGCTCGTTACAGGTGGATCTAGCTCCCACACGCACTCTTCTTCTTCCAGCTCGATGTCGGCTTCATTGCCAGAGTCTGGTTCCTCTGGTTGAGGGATTTCATCTGCTTCCACAGAGTCCTGGTACAGGAGGGAATCTGTGAAATAATTCTCGACTCCCTTGAACGGATGCCTTTCGGCAATCAACGTTCGCACCTTTCCACTCCCATCAATGTATTTCATGACCTGGTGGAGGGTAGAGGGAACGATAGAATTGCGATGAATCCAAGGTCGTCCCAGCAGTAGATTGTAGGAAGTGTCAGCGTCGATAACATAGCATGTCACTTCCGACCTCAGATCCCCGATCTGGCATTTGAGCTTGACCTTCCCCATTGGACGGGTACTATTGGCATTGAACCCATAAATGGTCGTCTGGGTAGGGCTCAAACGATGAGTAGGAATCCCCAAATGTTGCATGACCCGGCGAGGCATGATGCTCAATGCAGACCCAGGATCTACCTGAATGCGGTTCACCTCAGATGATCCAATATACCCTGCGAAGTAAAGGGATTGGTCATGTTTCCCTTTGACTTGGTGATGCAGGGAATATTTTGGAAGGCGTGGAGGCAATCCTCTACATCTTCCTCCTTTGGTAGCTGGGTCATGAAGACCTCAGCATTAGCCAGAGCTTCTTGTAGAGCTTCTCTGGTCGACTTTGATAACCTGAGAAGCTCATAAAGCGTAATCCGCGCCGGGATGTTGGCTAATTGAGCCAGGACATCAAAGCGGTAAGATGCTGTGGATCCTTCCACTATGTCTTTTGAAAGAACTCGAGAAAACCGAAATTCTTTCTGTTTCTCCCCGGGTTGCTTCGTGGAGGGCTTGGCTGGCTCTGCAGCGGGTCTTGGAGGAGTTACCGCCATTTCGCCATACTTTTTCAAATATGGCTGCCCCGAACGGGTTTCTGCCACCAGCTGACTGGGTTCTGCGGGCAGAACTATTGTCTCCTCTTCTGAGTCGATTAGCGAGGGAATATCAGTTTCCGTTTCTCGAGAAGAGGCACACACCACGTTGCAGGATGAAGCCTTTGCTTTACCTTTGGACTTTCTGCTGGTTACAGTAGTCCATTGCTGGCCATCTATAAGGTCGGGATGAACCCACATGACTTCTCCCCGAGGTGTGGGAACAGGTACCAGGCCCTTTTCTTGCTGCTGGTAGGGGTCTGTGTTGACCATTCTCAGCTCTCCTCTTGGGATAGGGACTACTCCAGAGGGTGTTGGAGGTTGCCTTCCAAACTGGAGGAATGATGTCATATTGGCCGCCACCTTCTTCTGCTCTGGACGGAGTTTTAATACCTCCGCGTCAATCAGAGCCTGAAGGATGTCCTTGAAGACATAACAGCTCTTGGTAGGGTATCCCAACATCCTGTGATACATGCAGTAGTTGGGATTATCGGTTTTACCGACTTCCTTGGGGCGCCTAGCTTCAGGAAGCTTCAGTCGATTGCTCTTGTTGAGTAATTTGAAGAGCGAGTCGACATGTTCATCCTTGAAGGAATACTGCTTGTTGGCCCGTGGTTGGCTTGAAGAGCCACTTCCCTTAACCGGTTGAGGTTTGACAGGGGACTTGGTCTCTGCTGCCAAGTTATCCTTCCTTTTTGTTTGGATGGATGTGTCTGGCGCGCGCCTCGATAACCTCTCAGGTCTGCGTTTGCCTTCTTCCGCTCTGACGCAGGCGACAATCTCCTCAGCCTGTTCACCTTGTTGGACTAATTGCTTCCAGGTGCGGCTTTCAGCAACTCCTATTTGAGCAAGGAGTGAGGTTTGGAGATTGTGGCGGCATGTTTCCATCAGGGTAACCTGGGTCATACTGCTCGGACATCGAAGTGCCACGTTCTGAAATCTTTCCACGAAAGATTTGACAGACTCTCCCTTTCGCTGTTTAGTAGCCAAAAGTGTAGGCATGTTGACTTTCGAGTCATCTTCAAAGAAGCGCGTTAAGAAGAGCTTCTCCAAGTCGCCACAATTTTTGATGGAGCCTTCTGGGAGCTTCATGAACCATTCAAAGGCGAGCCCTTTCAGGGTGCCAATGAATAATCGTGCCAAGATAGCATCGTTATCTACTACATTCCCTGTTTGGGATTTAAAGTAGTAGATATGCTGGTTAGGTGAACCTTTCCCATCAAATGCTTGGAGGGTTGGAGCCTTGAACTTGGGTGGGTATGGAACCAGGTCCCACTCGGCTGGATATGGCCGGACCACTCCTGCCTCCTGGATGCCTTTTCGGTTGGTAAGGGCCTCAAGACGTTGCTCCAACTGGTTCATTCTCTTAGAATGAACTTTTCCTTGTTCTCGGTCGTCCTTTTCCTGTGACGAGGATTTAGACGAGCCAGAAGTAGATTGCTCTTTCTTCTTAGAATGTTCGAAAGATGAGCTTTCTCTCTCTTTTCGTTTGCCCTTAGACGTCTTAGAGGAGGCTCTGTTGGTTGACTTCCTCTTGTCTTCGAGCAACTGTGCGAGCATCTGCTTGAGGGAGTCGATAGATTCTTGCTGAGCACAAATCATCTCGAGTTGTTCCTTCTGGACCTGGGCTTGCTGCTCCAAGCGCCTGGCGGTCTCCTCAGGAGTGCTCGTCATGTATGTGAAGGCCTCTTTCTCTATAGAAGAGTTTGAAGCCTGCGACTCTGCAATGGCAGAGTGCGAGTCATTAATCTCAACGCCCCGGACTAGGGCGTTGTAGTCAATCGGGGGAATGGCCCCGGTCCGGGTGCGAGTGTGTCGGTACACTCCTTCCGGTTCAGAGTCAGATTCATCCTCAGAACTGACTGCAGGTTATTTTTCCCTGCTCATGCTCGCCATGTTAGCAGTGAGCTCGGGATATTCAGTGTCAAAGAAGATCCTCCGCCTGTGAGAGCGTCTTCTTTTGGCTGATGGGGGAATCAGGGTCAGCTGTCTAACTAAAAACTGCTGGTTCACGCCTGAATCACAACGGCACTCCGAGAGCATAGAGATGAGCCGTTGGCAGCAACATGATGAAGTGATTTGATTAACACTTCTTTTCTTCGTCAAGTAATCCCTTAGATCCGCAGGAAGGGGATCGAAGAGATTAACCTCACAACTTCGAGGTCGGGAGGCATCCTTGCGCTGTACAGCTTGAACGCAGGATTCAGAGACGCGGTTCTCACGTCGCAGCTTTAGGACGTGTGTTTGGCGTTTCTGCTGAGAAGAGACGCAGCTGTCGCGTTGCTGCTTGGTGCGTCGGGGCAGGGACGCTTGAGAGAGAGCGGGCTGCTGGGCCCTACGCCTAAGGGCGCGTGCCTCTTGTACTTGATGAGGTGCGCAAGCTTTGCCTTGGCGTCTGGTGAGTAAGGCTTCAGAGGAACTAATTTGGGGAGTCTCGCGTTTGGGCCGCCAAATGCGGACTTCGCGTGCTGGATGCGGCGCAGCCAAGACGCCAGTTTGAACCTTGCGTCCTGCCTCAGTTGGACGATCAGAAGTTCCAACTTGCAGCTGACGCGCATGCCTCCTCTGTCGGCGCTCAGCGTTTCGGTTGCGTCGCGGAGGTGGAGAGAAACCTACGACGGCTTGGTGCTGAGGGAGAAGATGAACTGGCTGGATATCAGAGGGCTTGACCACGCGGGTCTCCTGAGAGACGTTGGCGCGTGTATTTCGTATGGCGCGGTTGGCCGCGACACCCTTTTCAGCAGCCGCGCCTGAGGCCACACGGGTCTCCTGAGAGACGTTGGTGCGTGTGTCACACTTGGCGCAGTTGGCCGCGAAACCCTTCACAGCAGCCGCGCCTGAGAGAGTCTCAGAGCGGGTTTCGGGGCAAGTCCTCGTAGAGACCCTGCGGCAGACGCGGGTCTTTGGGCTCTTGGAGCCGGAAGAGAGAAATTCTTCATACTTTGCCTGGTCGAACTCACGACAAGCGATTCGACCATCTTCCCCTTATAGAGGACGTCACCTTGCGCCACGATTTGTTCGTCAGTAACAAATGAGTTCCCCAGCGGAGTCGCCATCTCTTGTACGCGTCGGAAAAGGAGGATTCGATTGCAAAATTCTTTTGATTGGATAGAAGATTACAACAGATCAGTCTTCTGATTACAAGGGAGGGAGGATGTTGAGTCTTGAATCCTCCCTTTGTTTAAGGCTGGGTTCTTCAAGTGGCGGTGGAGAGTGAATCTTATTCTCCGTTGACCGGGTGAACGTTGAGATCTTCCGGGGCTCTTCTCTTCGGGTGGTTGACGGAGTAACACAGCTCTGTCGACCAAAACTCTCAAAGAGATTGTCGGCAAAGACTAACTTGAGCACAGCAAGCTAGCTGAAGAGTTGGACTCTCTTTCTCTGTATCTCCTCTCTAATCGATCGACCCCTTCTCAATAGCAAACAAGGCTATTTATAGAGGTATCAGGGGTGAACGTGCCCCCTAAAAACACTCCACAATGGGGGTTAACCTCCCCGCTATGTGGGCGGTAACTGGCCCCATAACCAGGGCAGTTATAACCGAGGCGCGGCTGTCGAGCCTCGCGCCTTGATGCTGAGACGCGACAGTTGAGCCTCGCGTCTTGATGCTGAGACGCGGCTTTGAACCTCGCGCCTTGATGCTGAGACGCGGCAGTCGAGCCTCGCGCCTTAATGCTGAGACGCGGCTTTGAACCCTCGCGCCTTGGTGTTGAGACGCGGCTTTGAACCCTCGCGCCTTGGTGCTGAGACGCGGTTTGAACCCTCGCGCCTTGATGCTGAGACGCGGGTTTGAACCCTCGCGCCTTGGTGTTGAGACACGGCCAAAATTTTGCTTTTCAATGGCTTGTCTTTTAGTGATTTTTAGACAGCCTACAGACTTGTATTCTCTATTTTTATGCATGCTTTCATGTTTGTGATTAGTTTCATGTACATGTCCGTTGTCTAAACTAATAGTTATACACATACATCCTTGAGCCACTTGCCTTCATACATATATTTTTGTGGACTCGTTCATGTTTGGATATGTATGTATACTCTAGTTTGTACACAAACATACATATGTTTCGAAGTTGTATCATTATTGAAATTTAAATTTTAATGATTTTCATGTTCTCGTTTATAAAGGAATTTCACATTAAACCTTATTGTCTATTCCCATGATTATGCTTTTCACATTCTTGTACGCTCACTTAACTTGATATTTTCTCATAACTTCGTTTTCATGAGTATTATATGTGCTATATAAATTTTGAGTATTGATTATGTGATTCTCATATTTTATAGAATATATTATTGTTTTATTCCTTACTTGAAGGATTTCGTACTAGTTTTCAAGATTATCATAAAACTAGTTGCGTTATTCTTCATATGGTAGAGTTTTTAAACTTGTTATAATCATTCAAACTTATTTTGAAAACCCCTACCCAACCATGGGTGGTTGGATAGGCGACCATGCCTTGTATGCTCATATTGAAAATCAATTTAAACATGTGCATGAAAGGGAGGTCATTATGAGTTATACACTTGATTCTCATTATGTTTCAATTGGTATCATAATTGATATTTATCTTTTATACTCATATTTGTTTCTATATATGTATGCTTCAAACTTCAAATAGTATCAATTTTGATTGGTATTTAATTTTTCATACATATATATGTATTTTGATTGTGCTTGCTATATCTCTA
This sequence comes from Agave tequilana, assembly GCA_038442645.1. Taxonomy (NCBI): domain Eukaryota; kingdom Viridiplantae; phylum Streptophyta; class Magnoliopsida; order Asparagales; family Asparagaceae; genus Agave; species Agave tequilana. Next base: position 65,220 of record JAVJIF010006625.1, on the reverse strand, counting down.
TATCTTTGAGCACAAATTTTGTTATGCTAAGCTTGATTCAGTCCTTAATGACAATTATTTTTCAATTGGTATCTTATACAAGCTTATGCATCGTTTTCATTAGTATTTCATAAAGGGGGAGAAAATTCATGTTTTACCTTTTAATCGATTTTGTTTGCAATTGGTATCTTTCTCCCACTCTTTATATTGAAAAATGATATATTAGTTTTCATTTGATTTCCTAAGCTCCTAATGAAAATTATTTTCGACTGGTATATTTTCATTTTCAATATTGGTATCAAGAATATTAAATTGACATTATCCTCTATTTGGTATCTTTATTGCAAAATGATTTTAGTGTTTAACCAAAAGATTGGTTTATATTTTTCAATTGGTATCAAGAGTTTAAAATATTTTCAATTGGTACTAATTTACAATTGGTATCAAGATTTCCTATATGTTTATATCTTTCAATTGATATCAAAATTTTTGTTATTTTCTTCAAAATGTTTTGTTTATTTTCAATTGGTATCATAAATTGGTATCATAATATTTCGATGCATACCTTCATACTAGATTGATATATTTTTCAATTGGTAACATAATATTTTGATTTGTATTACTTATATGCAAGGGAAGCTTAACATCTTCTCTATTTATAGATTCATGTTGAGTATATGTCATATTGAAGTGATTGACCTTTCTTTGGTATGTAGTACACGTGTGTAGTAGGTGTTGGCCCAAAGGCCTATCACTCTAGTTTTGATGATGATCAACTCATGTAGTTATGGTACTAATGATCTTGTGTTTATTTAGTTTCAGATTTGTGATCAAGATCTTAGTAGTTAGCTTCAACAAAAGATTTAAAGTCGAGTTTTGGAGCTAACACGGTTTGATTCAAGAGCTTGTGCATCAAGACCACATCAAGTACTCAAGAGGAGTCTAGCTCTATGGATCATGTTTGGACCAAGTCAAGAAGATGTGAAGACTTCAAGTGAAGACCTTCAAGATCAAGACTTGTGTCTAGGTTTGTTTTTATAAAATTTTGTTTTAGATTAAAATGTAAAGGTTAGAATAGTTGGTGGATTGCTCAAGTTACTATATACACACACACTCTTGATTTAGTTGTTTTTATAAAGAGATTTCATTTTAGAAAAGACTTTTCATTTTGAGAAAAATACCGGTTTGGTTTTTGAAATTAAAGTTTACATATATTTAACCAAAACCGTATTTAGTGCTTATTGTCAAAAACATAGATATTTCACTATATATGTGTAGTGGATAATATCCATACACACCATGCTTCAAATGAGTTTAAAATATCTTGTTTTTGTATTTGGAGAAGTTTTAAAAAAATAAGTTTTGGAAAAAAAACAATTTGGAAAAATACAGTTTTTGTTTTGAGCCAAAATTTTCAAGTTACAAAAATGGTCCAAATTGATTGTAACATGCCTTATTTTTGTGCAAGCATGTTTGTTTATCAAAGTATTATATTAAAACTATTTTTGTAGATTTTTCATGATTTTATGGGATTTTATATGAGCCTAAATAACCAAGTTTTAAGTCCCAGAATTTCTGTCCTGGCTTCAGCCGGTCGACCGGGCTGGTCGACAGAAGTCTGAAGTCGGTCGACCGGGCGGTCGACTGACATGCACAGACGTGCACGCCAAGTTCTGGCTGGAGGCCGATCGACCGACCCGGTCGACCGTCCAGAGAGCTCTGCTCTCTGGAAAGGCCTCGGTCGACCGGGCGGTCGACCTGACAGAGAGCAGTGCTCTCTGTATCCAAGCCACGGTCGACCGGCCAGTCGACCGCTGCCCCAACGATCAAAAAAATGACCGTTGGCGGTCGACTGGGCGGTCGACCGTCAGGCCACCTGGCTCCCAACGGCTAGTTTTTCTAGCTCTATAAATTGGGGCATTTGGGGGCTGTTTTCTATAAGATTTTAAGTGAATTTTTACAATAGTTTTTCCCACTCTTTCATGAGGTTTTCTCCACTTATTTGAGAGCAAATATTTCCAATTAAAAGGGGAGTTTTATCAAGAGTATTTAAAGTGATTTTCTTGAGTTTTCCTCCACCACTTCCATCCTTATTTTTCTCACAAACACTTGAGCAACCCATAGATATATTCATCCTATAGGAGTATTATTGTGAGATTATTTTTAGGTGATCAAAATGTTGTGATCACCAAAGACTTCGTTCTTGTACTTTGAGGAGGCGGACGAGTGCGTTCGCGGTTGTTTCGAGTTCGTGTGTGGACTCAGTGTTTGAGGTGCGGCTTCGGCGAGCTAGTGGGCGTACGGTATGTACAGGACTAGAGAGTCCAAGGAGTTCAAGTGTGAACTCTCCTTGTAGGTGTTGCGGCACCGAGTGATTCGGTGGGATCGATTATAGTGGAAATCCTTCGTAGTGTCGAAGGCGGGGACGTAGAGCAAGTGTGCTCGAATCTCGAAACAAATCTCCCGTGTTTGCGATTGCTCTTTCTCTCTCTCCCTTACTTGTTTATATCTTGCATGCTATAATTGCTCTTATCTTTATATGCTTGATATTCTTATTGTGTGTAATTGTTATATGCTTGGGGTTTGTTTGCTAACACTTGTATTTAACCAAGAGAGCCAACGCGGCACCTCAACTCTTATTTAGAGGAATCTTGAGGAGTTAGTTCAGAGCACTTCACGGGAAATTCGGCTACACTCTTGTTTATACTTGGTGTTAAGTGTAAGAAGTTTTAGTTTGCATCATATAAGTATTTTATTCCGCATTAAGTGACCATTAGATTAGTCATCACCTATTCACCCCTAGGTGATTTACAATTGGTATCAGAGCCAAGTGCTCTTGATTTGGGTCTTACAACCTAGAATTAAAGATCCTCATTTTGGCTAATCACAATATTTGTACACACACCATGGATTTTTTGTCACCTCCCACCTTTGACATTCTTAACATCCAAACATGGAAGGTTATGATATCCCTATACCTCAAAACCCTAGGCATTCATGTTTATCTTGCTACAATTAAAGATTCATATGATGATAATAGCAAGTATTTTGAGGCTAATGCATAAGCCCTACATGCTTTAAAGTCAACCCTAAATGATGATTATTTATCTAGAGTTTCTAACATTGATTCGGCTTTTGTAGCATGGAACACCCTCACCTCCCTTGGCGAAAAAGATCAATACTATGCGAGGAGCGATTCGGATGTTGGAAGCGACACCTCCAACGCATGCTACATGGTCCAAGAGGATAACCCCCTTGAGGTAACTACTGAATCCGAGGTAGAAGAGGATGTTGATATGTCATATAATGAACTTGCTTCTTTTTGTCAATAACTCTTAGAAAAATATGACATGATTAAAAAGGATAACAAAAATTTGAAAAAGAAATTTGATTGTATGTTAAAAGAAAATGATTCTTTTAAAAATAAAGTTGCATGCATTGAAAAAGAAAATTAAAGTTTGAAAAATGAAAATGTTTCCTTGATGACTAAATTAAATGAGCTTTGTGAAGGAAACACTATTTTGAAAAATAAAGTTGTTTTGGTGAAAAAACAAAAAGAAGTTACTTTAAATGAAAACACTTCTTTGAAAAGAAAAATTGTTGAAAAAGAAAAAGAAAATTTTTCTAAAAAGAATAAGAAAAATGATTCTATTTCTCATCATGCTCTTCATGCCACAACCATTGAAAAAAATGAAGTTAAATTTTTGAAAAATAAAATTAATTGTTTGAGCTCAACTTTGAGCAATTGTGCATTTAATCACAAGAGATTGGAGTCCTTCTTTTCAAAGAAGCAAACTCCACATATTCATGCACATCATCCACAACATGCATATGCACACTTTGCACGTCATGATCACACCCACACTCATATGCATCCTAGAGTGTACAAATGTACACATTGTGGCCGCAAAGGCCATTTAGCAAAATTTTGTTTTGATAAGTTGCATCATATTAATTTTGCTAAGAAAAATGTTTGGGTTCTATTAGATGCTAACCCCCGTGGACCCAAAAGAAAATAGGTACCAAAATCCCCACCTTGTATTTTTGATGTAGGTGCGGGCTCTCACAAAATGTGAGAGGGTTGGTGCCTTGGTGGTGGTTGCATGGATTTGAAGGACATATAATTGACGCACCGCTATCAAGGAGTTTTGGTGAGACGACCACCATGTTTAGAGATTTGGAGTATAGTTCTTTGGTTTGGTAACTATCTCTAAAACTCCTAGTATATTTACATGCATTTTCATATATGATATCTTTAAGCATGTTCATGTTTTATGTGTTTTTGTGCTTCTTGTAGTAAATACATGATTAGATGTAGTATTTGTCAAAACTTGTATTTATACGTGTACAAATAGTGAGCAACAAATTGATTCATATATGTTTGCACTTCATTATTCATTTGTACTCACTATATGCACATGTATAGGCTAGTTTTTGATGATTCTCTCATTTATACATGTTTTGCCTATTTTTATGTTTAGCTTCATGTATATGCAATTTTTATTCAAACCTAATAAATATACATGTATACCCATGATTCATTTGCCTTCATGCAATTTACATTTTAGACTCTTTTTAAGTTTAGGATATGTATGCATATTGTTAGGATTGGATAAATCATACATATACCTAGAAGTTTGTTTTAAAATGAAAAATAAATTTCATGATTTGTTTGATAAAATGATATTTGTGTTTTTGAGCTTCATTGATTATTTTCATGAAAAATGCTAAACACATGATTTTTGTATACTCACACTTTTTTGTTTATTCATGAATTTGTTTCATGATTATTTTTGAGCCTTATAGATTTTGAGTGTCAATTCTTGTGTATTTAGTATGTTTCATGATATACATGTGATTTGGTTTCATGTTTTGAAGGATCTTTAACTAGTTTTTTCAAAAATTCTTTTAATTAGTTATTGTTCTTCATTTGGTAGTGTTTTCAATACTAAAAATACTTTTCAAACATTATTTTTGAAAACCCCTACCAACACCGTTATGGGCGAATGGATGGGCGAGTATGCCTTGCAAGTCTTATTGAAAATCTTTTATCTTGAGCATATAATGGGTGGAAGGTTATGAGTTATATACTTGATCTCAATTGATACTTTCATTTTGTATATACTCATATTTTGTTTTCTATATATGTATGCTTCATTTCAAATAATATCAATTTCTATTGGTATTTTCATTTTCAAACATATATATGATTTATTTGTGCTTAATTTAAAATAGGTTTATATGTTTTAAAGCACAATGTATGTTTATGCTAAGCTTGATTCAAATCTTTATTTTCAATTGGTATCTCAATTGATTGTTTAATAAGCTTATGTATTAGTTTTAAAATTGATATTTTTATTGGTATCAAAAATATGCAATAATTTTCATTTGGTATCAATATGATTCTTTTTGATTAAAAAAATCAAAATTTATAATGTTTATTTTACAATTTTACAATTGGTATTGGTATCTTAAATTTTGATTACAATAGGTATCTTAAAAATTTTTGTTTATATGATATCTTAAAATTTGATTACAAGATATCTCAAAATATGTTTTATTGAGAAAAACTCAAAATTTTGTTTTTAATGAGAAAATTAAAAATGTTTTGATGTGTATTTCCTATATGCAAGGGGAGCTTAACATCTCTTCTACATATAGATTCATGTTGAGTGTATCTTATATTGAGGAGCTTGACAACTCTTCTTTATGCGGTACACATGTATAAGGGGAGCTTCACATCTTCTCTTATGCATTATATATTATGCGTTATGTGAATTAGGACTTGTCATCTCTCTTTCATGTAATGTATATGTGTAGGGAAGCTAACTTAGCATCTTCCTCTTCATGAATGTATATCGCATATATCCTTTATTGATTTGTTAATGTCACCCCTTTTATTAATTTTTACTTTTGACAAAAAGGGGGAGAACATTTTGTTTTTACTTTGACCCCTTTGTTGATGATTGACAAAAAGGGGGAGAAGTATTTAGTATATATGCATGTTTTCCTTGCTTTATTCATAAAGGGGGAGAAGGATTTATGTTTATGCATATATGTATTATTATGCAAATAGGAGAAAAAGTATTTGATGAGTTTTATGCTTGATTGGCATGTTTATCTCCGTACATTTGCATACATGTTTATGAGCTTTCATTGCATATTTATTTGTTTATTGTTATGCATGAGTTAAGAGGGAGCTTCCTTGAAGCTTTACTTTAATCCATGCATATATAACTCCATGAGTTTTGTCATCATCAAAAAGGGGGAGATTGTTGGCCCAAAGGTCTATCACTCTAGTTTTGATGATAATCAACTCATGTAGTTATGGTATTAATGATCTTGTGTTTATTTAGTTTCAGATTTGTGATCAAGATCTTAGTAGGTGTGTAGCTTCAACAAAAGATTTAAAGTCGAGTTTGGAGCTAACACGGTTTGATTCAAGAGCTTGTGCATCAAGACCACTGTTGGCCCAAAGGCCTATCACTCTAGTTTTGATGATGATCAACTCATGTAGTTATATTTTCTAATGATCTTGTGTTTAATTAGTGACAGATTCCTTATCAAGATCTTAGTAGGTGTGGAGCTTCAACAAAGGATTTAAAGACAAGTTGGAAGCTAGCACCGGTTGATTCACGAGCCTATGCATCAAGAACACATCTAGAGATGAGCTCGGTGGATTGCATTTGGACCAAGTCAAGAAGATGAGAAGCCTTCAAGTGAAGACTTCAAGAAGTTGAAGACTTGTGTCTAGGTATAAGATTTTTATTTGTTTTAGATAAAAATGTAAAGGATAGAATAGATTGGTGGATTGCTCAAGTCATATCACACACACACTCTTGAGATTTAATTGTCTTTTCATAAAAGAATTTTTAGTTAGAAAAGACTCTTTCATTTTGGTAAAAAGGTTTTTCTTTGGACAAAATACATGTCTTGGTTTTTGATGTTACCTATATACATATCTTTCAAAACCAAGTTTAGTGCTTTATGTTAAAAACTAGATATTTCATCTTGATTGTGTAGTGGATCATATCCATACACACTATGCTTTAAAGTATATCTTGTTTTTGTATTTGATGAAATTTAGAAAAACATGTTGTTTTAGAAAAACAGTTTTTATTTATGAGCCAATATTTTCAAGTTACAAAAAATAGTCAAATCTTTAATAACATGCCTTGATTTTGTGCAAGCATGTTTCTATATCATAAAACTATTTTTTGTAGAATTTCTAAGTATTTATGGGATTTTTTATTAAGCCAAAAAGACCAATCTTTAATCCCAAAATTTTCAGGTTCTGGCAGTTCTGATTTTTCAGAACTGACAGTGGCCGGTCGACCGGGTCGGTCGACCGGACGTGCACAGACGTGCACGCCTGTGTGCACTGGAGAACGGTCGACCGTGCCGGTCGACCGCTTCAGAGAGTCTGCTCTCTGGAAATTCCGGTCGACCGCACCGGTCGACCGACAGAGAAGTAATTCTCTGCTCCAGGTGCGCGGTCGACCGGGCCGGTCGACCGGAGGCTCCAACGGTCGGATTCTTGACCGTTGGCGGTCGACCGGACCGGTCGACCTGCAGCTCTGACAGAGCCCAACGGTCAGATTTTTCTGGCCTCTATAAAAGGGGTTTTGTCATTGTTTGAAGCTAAGATTTTAGGAGAGCTTTTGTCCAGTTATTTCCATTCTTTTAGCAGAGTTTTCTCCACAAAATAGAGTGCCAATATTTCCTATCAAAAGGGATTTTATCAAGAGAGTGTTTATTGTGATTTCTTGAGTTTTCCATCAAAGTTCTTTCCTTGATTTCTCACACTACACTTGAGCATCCATAGTTATATCTATCCTATAGGAGTGTTGTAGTGAGAGTTTTGTTAGGTGATCAAGTGTTTAGATCACCAAGATCTTTCTTTGTATTTGAGGAAGCGGGCAAGTGTGCTCGTGGTGTTTTGAGTTCGGGTGCGGACTTGTTGTACGAGGTGCGGCCTCGACGAGCCGGTGGGCTTGTGGTGTGTAAGGGACTTTGGGAGTCTGAGGGCTTGTAGGTGTTGCGGCACCAAGGAGAGATCCGGTTGGATCGTGCATAGTGAAAATTCTTCGTGTGTCGAAGGCGGGGATGTAGAGCAAGTGTGCTCGAACCTCGAAACAAACCCTTTTGTGTTTGCGATTGCTCACTCTTGCTCTCTTACTCTTTTTGTCTCACTTATATCTTGCATTACTTTATAGTCTTTATCTCTTATATGCATGATATACCTTTGTGCTCATAATTGCTATACTTACTTGGGATTGTTATTAACACTAGTATTCAACCAAGAGAGCCAACGCGGCACCTCAACCCATTTAAGGGGAATCTAGAGGAGTTTGTCCAGAGCCTCGCAAGGGGAATTCGGCAACACTCTTGTGTTATACATAAGTGTTCAATTAAAAGAAGTTTAATTTGGTCAACTTAGTTTTAATTCCGCATTATTTGTTCATAAGTGACCATTAGTTTAGCCATCACCTATTCACCCCCCCTCTAGGTGATCTTACAACCACATCAAGTACTCAAAAGGAGTCTAGCTCTATGGATCGTGTTTGGACCAAGTCAAGAAGATGTGAAGACTTCAAGTGAAGACCTTCAAGATCAAGACTTGTGTCTAGGTTTGTTTTTATAAGATTTTATTTTAGATTAAAATGTAAAGGTTAGAATAGTTGGTGGATTGCTCAAGTTACCATATACACATACACTCTCTTGATTTAGTTGTTTTTATAAAAGAGATTTCATTTTAGAAAAGACTTTTCATTTTGAGAAAAATACCGGTTTGGTTTTTGGAATTAAAGTTTACATGTATTTAGTCAAAACCGTATTTAGTGCTTATTGTCAAAAACATAGATATTTCACTATATATATGTAGTGGATCATATCCATACACATAGATAGTTATTTTTGTATTTGGAGAAGTTTTGAAAAAAATAAGTTTTGGAAAAAAACAATTTGGAAAAATACAGTTTTTGTTTTGAGCCAAAATTTTCAAGTTACAAAAATAGTCCAAATTGATTGTAACATGCCTTGATTTTGTGCAAGCATGTTTTTTTATCAAAGTATTATATTAAAACTATTTTTGTAGATTTTTCATGATTTTATGGGATTTTATATGAGCCTAAATAACCAAGTTTTAAGTCCAAGAATTTCTGTCCTGGCTTCAGCCGGTCGACCGGGCCGGTCGACTGAAGTCTGAAGTCGGTCGACCGGGCGGTCGACCGACGTGCACAGACGTGCACGCCAAGTTCTGGCTGGAGGCCGATCGACTGACCCGGTCGACCGTCCAGAGAGCTCTGCTCTCTGGAAAGGCCCCGGTCGACCGGGCGGTCGACCGGACAGAGAGCAGTGCTCTCTGTATCCAAGCCACGGTCGACCGGCCGGTCGACCGCTACCCCAACGATCAGAAAAATGACCGTTGGCGGTCGACCGTCAGGCCACCTGGCTCCTAACGGCTAGTTTTTCTAACTCTATAAATTGGGGCATTTGGGGCTGTTTTCTATAAGATTTTAAGTGAATTTTTACAACAGTTTTTCCCACTCTTTCAAGAGGTTTTCTCTACTTATTTGAGAGCAAATATTTCCAATCAAAAGGGGAGTTTTATCAAGAGTGTTTAAAGTGAATTTCTTGAGTTTTCCTCTACCACTTCCATCCTTATTTTTCTCACAAACACTTGAGCAACCCATTGATATATTCATCCTATAGGAGTGTTATTGTGAGATTATTTTAGGTGATCAAAGTGTTGTGATCACCAAAGACTTCGTTCTTGTACTTTGAGGAGGCGGACGAGTGCGTTCCCGGTTGTTTCGAGTTCGTGTGTGGACTCGGTGTTTGAGGTGCGGCCTCGGCGAGCTAGTGGGCTTGCGGTGTGTACGGGACTAGAGAGTCCAAGGAGTTCAAGTGTGAACTCGCCTTGTAGGTGTTGCGGCACCAAGTGATCGGTGGGATCGATTATAGTGGAAATCCTTCGTAGTGTCGAAGGCCGGGGACGTAGAGCAAGTGTGCTCGAACTTCGAAATAAATCTCCCGTGTTTGTGATTGCTCTTTCTCTCTCTCCCTTACTTGTTTATATCTTGTATGCTATTATTTCTCTTATCTTTATATGCTTGATATTTTTATTGTGTGTAATTGTTATATGCTTGGGGTTTGTTTGCTAACACTTGTATTTAACCAAGAGAGCCAACGCGGCACCTCAACTCTTATTTAGAGGAATCTTGAGGAGTTAGTCCAGAGCCCTTCACGGGGAATTCGGCTACACTCTTGTGTTATACTTGGTGTTTAGTGTAAGAAGTTTTAGTTTGCATCATATAAGTATTTTATTCCGCATTAAGTGACTATTAGATTAGCCATCACCTATTCACCCCCTCTAGGTGATTTACAGTAGGAGCTTCACATCTCCTTTTATACATTGCATATTATGTTTTATGTGGTTAGGGTTCAGTCATCTCTTTTCATATAAATAGATGTATGCAGGGGGAGTTAACTTCTCGTCTCTCCTCTTCATGAATGTATGTAGCATATATACTTTATTGTTTGATTTATGCAAAAAAGGGAGAAAAATATTATTTAAGCCCTTTATTGTTTGTACCCCTTTGTTGATGAATTGAAAAAAGGGGGAGAGATATTTTGCAGTTTGATATATGCATGTTTGTTTATATGCATGTTTGTTTAAATTTATTATCTTTTACTATTGGTATCAAAAGCATCTTTTGTTGGTATTGGTATCAAGAGCATATTTTGTTGTTTTGTTAGCATCAAGAGCGTTTGTATTTGTTGTTTTGTTGGTACCAAGAGCGTTTGTTGGTATCAAGAGCAACATTTTTTTAAGAACATATTTATTTTAAAATTGATATCAAGAGCATGTTTATTTCATTGGTATCAAATATCATGTTTATGCATATCCATATTGAGCATTCATTGAATATTTTTATTATTTATTGCTATACATGAGTTAAGGGGGAGCTTCTATGAAGCTTAACTTTAATGCATATATAACTCTATGAGTTTTGTCATCATCAAAAAGAGGGAGATTGTTGGTCCAGAGGCCTTTCACTCTAGTTTTGATGATGATTAACTCATGTAGTTATTATTTACTAATAATCTTGTGGTATTTAGTTTAAGATATTTGATCAAGATATTAGTAGGTGATTAGCTTCAATAAAGGTGTTTTGGAGCTTTCACATGGTGATTCATGAGCTCGAGCGTCAAGTTCACATCTAGCACTCGGTTGGAGTCAAGCTTGGTGGATCACGTTTGGATCGAGTCAACTTGGAGACGAAGTTGTACAAGAAGACATCGGTGTGTTTAGTTAAGATTATGTTTAGATCTCATTATAAAGATTAGATAGCGTGATATGCTCAAGTTCACAATACACACACAAGTTTCATGTTTTGACTTTGGTTTTCGGTTTAACCGATCTTGGTTTTCATGAATAGATAGAATCAAAACAAATTTACATGGTTTAATGTATATTAGATTTGATCTATATACATCTATGCTTCATAAACTTAGAAAAACTTATTTTGATAAGCCTATTCATATGTTTGGAGTTTTGTATTTAAACAAAACTTATTTTTGGATTTCATATCAAAAACGTTGATATAATATCTTTCATGTATATCGGATTCTATCCATATACAATATGCTTCAAATTTGTTTAAATATTATGTTTTTGTATTTACATATGTTGTGGAAAATCGGATTTCCATTTCAAAAATTCAAGTTTTGGAAACACAGATTTTGGTTTAAGGCAAATTTCTATCTCACAAAAATGGTTCAAATTGTTTATAATATGTGTTGAATTTTTGTCACACATATTTATATTTCAAAGATATAATAAGAACTGATTTTTGTGAAATTTATGTGATTTTATGGGATTTAATTGATAATAAAACCCAAGTTTTTAAATCCTATATTGACTGGACTGGCTGTCTGCCGGTCGACCGGGCCGGTCGACCGCGGCAAAAGTTGGTCGACCAGTCCGGTCGACCGATGTCACAGATATGCACGCAGCCAGGCTGGTAGGCTGGTCGACCGAGTCGGTCGACCGCCAGAGAGCTTCTGCTCTCTGGAAAAGGCCCCGGTCGACCGACCGGTTGACCGGCAGAGAGTTATGCTCTCTGTATCCAGCTCCGGTCGACCGGCCAGAGAGCCGTTGCTCTCTGGTTTCAGTCCTGGTCTCTGGTTCCAGTCCCGGTCGACTGAGCGATCGACCGGAGGCACAACGGTCAGAGATCTGACCGTTGGGCCGGTCGACTGGGCGGTTGACCGGAAGGGTAAATTTGCCCTTGCCTGCTGTCAATGGGCATATTTGAATTGGGGTTATAAATACCCTATTCCTTGGCTGTTTTAAACAATAATTCCAAGAGCAAAAATTCTCATTCTTTCTAGTGTTTATATTCAAGTTTTCAAAAGAGTTTTTAAGCCAAAAAGATTTATCTTTTATTTGTTTTCAAGGGTTGAAAAAAGCAAAGAAAAATAGAGATTTGGGATATTTGTTTTGTTCTTCATTTCTATCAAATTCTAGTTGTTTTCCCAAGTATTTTTCTTTGTGATTTGATTTCCAAACACCTTGATTTCTCACACTTGAGCTATCTATCTATCTTATCTATGAGGATCATTATTTTGTGAGAAAGAATTGGTTTATAGTTTTTTGAAACCACCAAGAGTTGTATTCATCCATTTGCTTGTGGCTTTGTGCCTTACCCTCTAAGTGTAGAGGAGGTTGTGCATTCGATTGTGGAATCCCTCAAATGTGAGGTGATTGTAGTTTGACTAATTGCCTATCCCTCTAAGTGTAGAGGTGATTTGAGTTGTGCCTTGCCTCTAGTGAGAGGTTGTATTTGTTGAGAGAGGAGTTGTGTACTCCCATATTGTATTTGCCCAAATCCTCATTGGAGGTTCCCTGTGTGGGAAGTCCTGTGTGGACGAGTTAATGGAAATCCTTCTGTGTGAAGGCGGGGACGTAGAGCTGGGTGCTCGAACCTCGAAACATATCCTTGTGTTTGCCTTTGATCCACTTTCTCTAACACACACTCTCTCTTATATTGTGCATTGATTCGTATTGTTCATATCATATACATGCTTGTTTGATTCTGTGCTCATATTTGTGTTAAACCAAGAGAGCTTCATATAGCACCTCAACTCTTATTTAGAAGAATTTAGAGGAGATAGTCTAGAGCCCTTCACCGGGAATTCACCTACACTCTTTGGTTACACTAAGTGTGTAGTTTTTAAATTCTACATTATTTGTCATTAGATTAGCCTTACGCCTATTCACCCCCCTCTAAATGTATTTCAAATATCTCATTCATTTGGAAACGAAATTGAACATGTGAATATACCACGTTCATCCCCAATGGAAGGAGGACACACTCCAATCATTATCCGTTTGATTCTATCAACGGATCACGCCTCAATTCAGCTCAAAGATTCACTTAAAATTCTTCGTTTCCTAGCAAATAATATGTTGAAGACGAGTTAGATGATAAGAGTGCTAAAGAAGAGCCAACATAGTATGGATCTCTCGGTGCACCTACTGATTCCTAGCCTTATAGAAAAATGTTCTATAAAGTGACCAGAGATTATGTGATTTATACTTTTCAAAATGTTGGTTCCAAATATCAACTCGGAACTTTGGGCCCAAAGACATCGATAAAAGGTAGTTACGTGAGACTGAATACCATTCTTTTTCACTATGCCCCAAGGCAGCCAAATAGTTTCTATTTCCATTATGTGGATTATGATTTTGTAATTCGTTTTTTAATTTACCATAATAATCACAATCTATTACAATCTTTTGTCATATGTAATAAAATAAGATTGTCGATCACTTCAGTGAAGAATAGTGATAGCCAAACCCTTAATCCGAAGAATCAAGAGTTACTTCACTCACTACTTTTTCCTTTTATTTTTTTTGCTAATTAAGGCAACCGCCGACGGGTTTTATCAGCGACCTCTGAGGAGTAAACCCCAGGCTTGGTTAGGGCCACAGTAAGAGGAAAAGAAATGTCTGCGAGGCGGTGTTCAAACCGGTGACTGTGAGAAGAAGTACTGTGCTTTAACCGGCGTAGGCCAACCGATCGGATAATGGCAGGAGACATGTGACTTACTACTGATCTAGTAAAATAGAGGAAAGAAAAACACATTTCCCTCTTATTTGGTTTGGCTATCAAAATATGAGTCATGTTCATGTGTGTGAGCCACACGCGCATATTATAAGAGGATCAATCTCGCGTTGACACGTGTCATTGACTCTCTTATAATATTATAAGAGGTTCAAAAAGTTTAAAATTTTATATTTTTTATATTTTAAATACGAGATTGATACTCTTATAATATGTGTTTATAATATTTGTATGCAAAAATATTCGCTTGCTGAGACCTGAAAGATTCTTAGTCCAACAAACGTTCACTTTTTTGGACGAAGAGGACTCCAAGTCAATAATTGCAGTAAATTATAATTTTATAAACACTTATGATTCATAATATGCTCATAAATTATTTATTAAACATTAAGTAGAAAATTTGGATGCATAGATAGGCACGTATGTGATCATGGACGGAATGACCTCGGCTGGCCCGCCAAAATCAGTACCACACACAATAATATTTTATTCGATGTACTCTACGGAGTAGCCACTACTCATTGACAATAATAATAATAACTACTAGTATTAGTACTCGCTCTTGCGATCGCCAACAGGCAACAGTAGTGGGCAGCCGCGGGCACCCAGCATGCATGCATGGAGGCTAGACCTCGGTTGTGGTGGCCTTGGTGAGTGAGGTAATCGTAACCTGAGATCCCAGGAGGTTCTTCCCCACCTCCGCCGTGAAGGTGTCGTACCTGAGAAAGAAGTCCACCAACAGCAACCTCCCCGCCAGCACCACGAAGTCTTTGGCTGCGCACTGCTTGTTGCCGACGGTGGGGCTCTCCGTCTCGGGCCCGTTGGACCAAACCACGTACTTGAGGAGCGCCTTCCCCTTGTCCCCCACGAACCTGTCTGGGACGAACTGGTCCCCATTGTAGAAGACCTTGGTGTCCCTGGTGGCGAAAGGCTGGTACCCGAATAACATCTCCCCCTTCTTCACCTGGTACGCAGCGTCGTGGCTCTCGATCACCACATCCTTCTTCGCCTTCCCGTACTGGAACTGCACCGGGGGGTCCATCCGCAGTGCCTCGTAGACCACGGAGTGGGTGAGCTCCATCTTCGCCAGGGCCGAGAAGGTGACGCTCCCGCCTTCCGCCCTCACGGCGGACCGGATCTCCTGGGCGAGCATGGAGTGGAGCTTGGGTCCGGCCTGGGCAACCCACTTGAGGATCCCGGGAAGAGGACCTTGAAACCGCCGTAGGAGTTGAAGACGGTGGCAAAGACGAGGTTGTGGGCCGCCTCGCTGCGGGAGAGGCCCTGCAGCTCGTTGGGGTCGTCGAGTATGGCACTGGCAGCCGAGGTGATGTAGGAGTAGAGGGCCTTGTAGTCGGACTTGGCCAGGCAGGGTGGGAGAGGGAAGGTGTGGAGGAAGATCTCTTCCACTATTTTCGGGAGGCCGAGGTTCGACATGAGAGGGCACAGCTGGAGGAAGAGCCACTTGGCGGCCTTTGAAGGGCCCTTGTCGCCCTGGAGGGAGGGTGACTCCGAAGGGAGGGAACCGAAGTAGGCACTCCCCAGGAATTCCAACGCCAACTTGTCGTTGAGCTTGTTGAAGTCGACGGCAGCAGCAGAGGAAGAGGAATCAGCTGTGATGAGTAGCTGAGACTCCATTTCTTGGAAGAGTGGGCTGGAGTAGGCCTTGGAGAAGGAGGGGATGAAGTGGGTTTTGCGAGTGGCGAGGAGGTTGAAGAGGAGCTGCTTGACTTTGGTGTGGTTGGGCTCGGAAGGGTCGAGGTAGGAGCAGACGCGGTAACCGCCGGTGAGGGAGGTGGAGGGCATGTAGGTCCCCGTGAAGACGTCCTTCTTCTCCACCTTGGAGGTGTCGAAGAGGACGGGGAAACTGTTGGCGTCGAGGAGGCAGATGACCCTGGGGTTCGAGGCCATGAAGGGCCCCGGCGGCATGTTCACTCGGAACACCGTGGAGCCGTACTGGTCGACGCGGGACTGGAAGAATTTGTCCTGCCCCTGAAAATAGTAATAATCCAGACGGTCTTTTATCGGGGACAACAAGGGCATGCCGTAGCTCCCGGGATTGTCTTCATCGGGAGTTTTGTCTTAGATTCAACATCGCCACAGGCGGCAGCAGCAGCCGGCTCTACTTTTGAAGACATTGCTATTATACTAGCTAGCCTTATTAGTGAGGAAGAACGTAGTACTAAGTAGTAGCTAGAGTATTATTGAAACCAAGTTGATAATATAGAGATTGGAGAGAAGAAATATTATCTAGTGTTGTGTATTTGTGTTTGTTTTCGTGGCGTTGCACTTTATAGGCAAACTTGAAGGAGAAGAGAGACACTCGATATCATCGAGGCAACAGTAGCGTGGTACAATAATGCATGACTGATGAGATCACGAGATAGAGAGAAAAAGTGTGTAACACATTGCGCTTGCATTATTGTGCTGGCATGGATTTGATTCATCGAGAGCCAGAGAGAGAGACAGGCAGAGAGAGAGAGAGAGAGAGAGAGAGAGAGAGAGAGAGCAACCAACAATGTGAATCACATTGAAAAGCGTTTGCATTATTGTGCTGGCATGGATTTGATTCATCGAGAGCCAGAGAGAGAGAGTGTACTGGGGTGTAACCGATTCGAGATTTATTTTCTATTAGGTGCATAGTGTTTGGACATTAAATCTGTTTGCAATTCTACTTTTTAAAAGACAAGAGAGAAGTGAAAAAAAGGTGATTTTTCTTTCAATCGTTTGTGAGATGTAAAAGAAACGTGACTGTTGACCGTTCCCTCATTTGTCCCTTGCGGCTGAGCAATAGAAATTGATTTCTTTGTTCCACTTCTTCACGTGAAGCATGATTCAATGATGTTTGGACTCTTATGCCAAAAATATACCCTAAGAATAAGGATAATGTTTTTGGACTTTTAGGCTCAACTGAATTACAATATTGTATCATATTATTAGAATTTTTATTTTTGAATTTAAATAAACTCCAAAGCGAGTGAAAAATAGTGTCATATCTTAAGACAATTTGGTGTTTATGCACAAAAAGTTAAGTGAAATGTAGTCCATTAATAATAGCTCATTTAACACTATTCTTATGTTTAACCATTTTTTTTTTAAATGAAGTCTTTATTTTTGAGGGGAACAAATGAGGTATAGGTAACTAATACTAATGGAAGAAGGTGTTCATGTGATGTTTGGACTTTTATCACTAGCTTTTAGGTGCAGATTATTATAAGATGGCAACGTGATGGGGTAACACAACATCTCACATCACATGCCTCTGCTGCAATCGGACGAGCCCACCGACCACAAACCCAACCATCCCCCATCCATCCAATTCCAAATGGAATCCATCACTAGCTACTACAATCACACGATGACAATGTGATTCACGATTTCACCTCTCCCCTTTCTGTCATGCATTATTGCACGCGTCCGATCAATGTCTAGTCTCTCTCTCCTCCTCTTGGGCGAGACGCAAAGGTTGGCTACCACAAACACAAACCCCTCCAACACAACACAAACATGCCATTGTAACACAAAACTCTTTAACTCTCTAGTTAGAACTGTGTCGCACGTCTATTCTCAATGGACTCGAGTTTCAACTACTAGCTTCTGAGCTGTATTAAATGCCTAAATTACTAACTAGATTAATTTGCATTTATAACATTGAAATAGTTTACTTCAAATAAAATTCACAAATAATATCATTATAAAAGTCACAGGTGAAGAAAATAAAAGAGTTTTTTTTTTTTTTTGGACGTGCATGTGTTGTTGCGCACATGATAAAAAGTTCAGTAACTATTTAGTACAAAAACAACCAGTGTTCTTTATTTAAAAGAAAAAGTGTATATAAAAAGCAAAATCTACAATGAGTCATAAATATGAAGTGTAAATTAAAAATAATATTAAACAGAAAATTAGCTTTGGACTCTTGAATCTCTTTTTTTAATTAATTAGTGAAAACCTCAATCACATTTTTTTTTCCTTTCACCTCAGCCTCATTCCACGTCAGTTATATGGTAAAATTCAAGTTGTCCACCGCTTATAACTTACTCATAATTTCCGTTTTCTTCTTTTACCCTTTTATCTAACGCATTTTTCCTTAAATAATTTACCCAAAACAAATTTTGGGCATTGTTTGATGGTTCTTTGAGATCGTTTAATAATTCTATTTGAGATCTAGATCCGCAGACATCGTTTCGTGACGGATTTGTTCCTGTTTATTTTGTGTTGATTTTGAGATCAAGATTTTGTGGGCTATTGAAATCATCTGGAGGGGATGAACAGGTGAAATGCTAATCAAATGTGAAACTTAAAACTTTAACTACTAAAAAACTATTACACAAATAGTGACCAAGAAGTGAAGTCGAATTCCTTGTAAAAGGCTCTACAAATTCTCCTTAAGATTCCTCTTGAATAAGAGTTAAGTTGCTTTAATAGTCTTCTTGAATCAAACAAGTGTAAACATACGAACTATATTAAGTATAAACGATAGATAATTATCAGCAAGCAATATATATATATATATATATATATATATATATATATATATATATATATATATATATATATATATATATATATATATATATATATATATATATATAAACACAAGTGAATAGAGTAGAGCTGAGAGAAAAATAAAGCAATCACAAACATAGGAGAATTATTTCGAGGTTCGAGCAACTTGCTCTACGTCCCCGCCTTTACTGCAATGAAGGATTTCCACTAGCACGATCCCACAATATCACTTGGTGCCGCAACACTTACAAGTTTCCCTCACTCGTTCCCGCAAGAACACAATACAAGAGCTCGCACGCTCACTCTGAGGCCGCAGCCTCTAAGAAGTTGTAGAACAAAGGTTGAAACACTTAGTGATCTCTTTCTGGTCACAAAAATGAACTAAAAAAACAACACTCTTGTAGTGTATATAGAGGGCTCAAGCTTATGAAAAATTTTAGATTTTGGAGTTGAAGATCTTTTGAAAACACTTGGAAAGAGTTCTCTCAAGACGTAAGAATTTGCAGCACAAAAATCAATTTCTCAAAAACTTGTTTTTAAAAACTTTTTCCAAAAATTGAAAAATTGAAGAATAGCCTTGAAAGTTTTGAAATTCTTTTTTGAATAGATGTGAATGATTAAAACTCAAAAATTATGTTATTAGGGTCATGAAAAATACCCCTATTTATAGGATTACCAAAAATAGCCGCTAGAAAAGTCAAAACCAGAGGACTAACACAAAATACACATTTTAGTTTTGAAATAGAGACTGAACGGATTAAATCAGCTGTCGACAGGTCAAGTGAGTTGTCGACAGTTCAGTGTGCAATACCTATAATATTAGCTTTTGCAGAGCTTGCCTGTCAACAGCCTAATAGGATTGTTGACAACTAACTGGTACGAGGTTGTATCAACTTTAAAGCAATGAAAAATACTAAGTATTTAAACTCAAACGCGGATCTCAACAGATGAGACTCGCGTCCAAAGGCATGAAACACAAGGCTCACGTGAAGTCCACATTTAGAGTTTCAAACTTGAAACTCAGAAAAACACTACCGCATTTAGAGTCTTAAAATGCGAGACTCATATAAAGTCGACGTTCTGAACACTAAAGCGAGATTCGCGTTCATAAAATCAAAATGCCAGTCCCATAAGACTCGTGTTGATTTTCAAGAACTTCAAAGAAGTTAAAGGGACAAAGCCCTTTCGAGTTCAAAAAAATGGTGAACCCATTTGTCGCCTGAGATGGATGCCCCCTGAGGCGGAGCACCACCAACGATGGTCGTGACAGTAGCCCTTCCAGGGCTCGCGCTCGATGGGGCAGGACGTTGGCCTTTGGGAGCCATCGAGATGGTGTTAATTCTAAAAAGATTGAAGAAAGCTCGAAAACTTTATGAATTCTTAAGAAAGCTTAGAAAGCTTTAATCAGATGTGGGTCTGAAAGAAGGAGACAGTCAAAATGATTTAACATAGTAAAAATGATTTAACTTCTGAAAGACCACTTATCTTTTATAGGTCATTCAGTGGCCGAGATTCGCGGCGCGAATCTCGAAGCTCAACGTGAGCTTAACACGCGGCGCTTTGGAAGCTCGCGTTTCAGACGAAGTACACGTCCAGAATCATCCAACGCGACCTTCGTGTTTCAAACGAGACAATCAAATGAGGGTCGCATCTTCATCAATAAGGATCGCATCCAAAGACACAAAACGCGACAGTCGCATATCATGTGAGAGCCACGTGCTCTAAAAATACACTCTTGCTTTTGCAACAGTTCAACAATATACTGACAAAAGAAATCGACAACTCAGCCGGTTTAACAGTACACCGACAAACAAATCAAAACTCAGAGAAGTTTTAGACTGTATTTCTAAATACTTACGATCTTTCCTGGGGCTTCAAGCAGTTCAACAGTACACTCATGAAAACCAGAATCCAGACAATATCAAAAATTGCCTGTCCAATTAAAAAAGTCCAAGACAACATGAAGTCCAAAGTATTCTCAAATCCTTTCCAGTCAACCATGGGGTTTTGAAAACTTTGAAGGGAATTTTGTAGACTGTTAAAAAATTACTAAAGACAAAATCTCAAAACGCGAGCCTCATGTCATACGCGATGTTCGCGTTTCAAATCAAAACGTAGATCTCGCGTCTCATCAACAAACGTGAAGGTTGCGTTCTTTGACAAACGCAAAGGTCGCGTTGTTTATTTAGAATGCGGACCTCAGGGTCGTGTTTCAACTTCAAAACGCACTCCTGTGAGCTCTGCATTTCAACACTAACACGAGCTGCGAGCTCCACAATATGACGTCAAAGCGAGGTCCGCGTCCAACACGAGACTCGTGTTTCTGCTATAACAGAGAACGATTTACTGGATCAATTACATCCACTTTCTCCCTACGTAGGGCGTGTTTGTTTCGCCGCAAAACGCCGCAAAACGCAAGTCGTAAAACTTCTTTTCCATTTTTCGTTGTTTGTTTCGCTGAAAAACAAGTTGCAAAATGCAACTCTTCTTTTCCCACTTGCAGTTGCTACAGTTAAATTTGTGGTCATGTAAATCTCACTTTTACACTCATATTTCTCACTTGCAGTTGCTACAGTTAATTTTGTGGTCATGTAACTCTCACTTGTAGTACACTTACAGCTCAAAACAGTTACTTGATAATCAATATATAATTTAATATTATTAAATATTTAATATTTTAAATAGTGTTCAATTTCTTATTTAATTATTTAATTATTTTATATTTTTAATCTTTAATTTTTTTATTGTTGTTAATATTTTTTAATATTTAATATTTTACTATTTTAATTTTATATTTTTATTTAATATTTTATTTAATACTTTATTATTTTATAAATACTTATTCCATTTTTAATTATTTTATTTAGAGTTAATATTTTATTAATATAACAATATTATACTTTAATATAAAATTACTATATATTTAATTATTATTTTTTTAATATAAAAAATTACTTTATTAATATCATAATATATTTTATTATTATATTAATATTTTATTATGTTAATATTGTAATAATAATTCAGTATAATAATACTATAATGATAATTTACTATTAAATTATAATTATATTTTACTTTGTTAATTTTATATTTCTATAATATTACAATAATATTATAATAAAATTTATATTATAATAATTTTCAAGTATTTTTAATATTATAATATTATAAGTATATTTTATTATTTTGGTAAGATTTTTTAATATTTATATTTTATTAGTATTCTTAAAATTTTATTAATGTTCTTTAGATTTTCTTAAAATTTTATATTATTTATTTAGTTAATATTTTAGTAATATTTTACTATTTATACTAATATTTTATTAATATTATTGTTATAAATAAAATATTAAGATTATTAATTTTTTATCTCAAATTTATTAATACAATTTAATTTGCAATAGTAGATTTAATTTAATAGTATTTATAATATTTAAATCACTGTTATAGTTAATTTTGTGTTCAACTTTTCTACTTACACTTTTACATTACCAACCAAACACCGTAAAACACAATACACTTTACCATTTACACTTTCACTTGGGCCTGTTTGGTTAAGGGTGGAAGTGAGGAATTGAAGAAGTGGTAATAATTCCCTTTGGAACTTGAGAATGATTAGTAAGTTTTCCGGTGTTTGGATGTTGTTGGGAAGTGTGGTTTGGAAAATGTTTTGTCTTTTCCGGTGCTTGGATGGTAATGTAAAAGTGGAAGTGAAAAAGTTGACCACAAAGTTGACCGTAAAATAATATTAAAATAAAAATTAATTAAGGAAAATAAAAAATGGACTGTAATTAGAATGCAAGTGAGATTTACATGATCAAAAAATTAACTGTCTTGTGCTGCAACTTATTACAAATGAGATTTACATGACCACAAAATTAACTGTAGCACTCTGGAAGTGAGGAAATGATTGTGTAAAAGAGAAAAGAGAAAAGGGAAAGGGGTTTTCTTATTTTTCTTTTCCGGTGTTTGGATAGATAGGGAAGTGAACAATTATACTTCCCTATTTCCTTACTTCCGCCCACTTCCTTGCAACCAAACAGCCCCAACCAAATACCGTAAAACACAATATACTTTTCCATTTACACTTCACTTTGGGCCTGTTTGGTTAAGGGTGGAAGTGAGGAAGTGAGGAAGTGAAGAAGTGATAATAGTTCCCTTTGGAACTTAGGAATTGGTTAGTAAGTTTTCTGGTGTTTGGATGTTGTTGAGAAGTGTGCTTTGAAAAATGTTATGTCTTTTCCGGTGTTTGGATGGTAATGTGGAAGTGAAAACGGAAAAGTTGACTACAAAGTTGACCGCAAAATAATATTAAATAAAAATTAATTAAGAAAAATAAAAATTAGACTGTAATTAGAATGCAAGCGAGATTTGTATGAGCAAAAAATTAACTGTTTTGTGCTACAACTTATTACAAATGAGATTTACATGACCACAAAATTAACTGTAGCACTCTGGAAGTGAGGAAAACATTGTGTAAAGGAGAAAAGAGAGAAGGAAAAGAACTTTTTCCATTTTCCTTTTCCGGTGTTTGGATGAACAGCGGAAATGAGAAAAGACACTTCCCACTTCCTCACTTCTACCCAATTCCTTGAATCCAAACAGCCCCTTTATCAACCAAACACCGTAAAACACAATATATTTTCTCTGTTATAGTTCACTATTTTCATTCTTATTTTACGACTTACGATTTGTGATGCTTTGCAACGAAACAAACAGACCCATAGTATCAATTTCAATTGGTATCTATTTCTTACATACATATATAGATGATTTATTTGTGCTTCAAGATATCACAAATTTTGGTTATGTTAAGCTTGAGTTTTTCAATTGGTATCCATATACAAGCTTTATCATAATTTTAAGATTGCTAAGCTTGAATTTTTAATGAATATCATGTTTCAATTGATTTAATTTTCAATTGGTATCTTATTTCAAGCCTATGCATATTTTCTTTTGGTATTTCATAAAGGGGGAGAAAACTCGTATTTTATATTTTAATTGGTATTTGGTTTACCATTGTTTTTGTTTCCCACTCCCTAACTTTATGATATTAAAGTAATTGGTATCATATGCTTATAAAGATAAATATCTTCAATTGGTATCTAGATGCATTTGTTTACTCAAAATTGGTATCATGTGTTTTATTTTCAATATGTTTCAATTTCAATTGATATCATATTTGGTTTCAATGCCCTTCTTACTTTCAATTGGTAATTGGTAGGCATTTCTTAAATGTTTTTATGTTCACTTTCTTTTGGTATCATAATGCACTTCAATGACACATTTTTTAATTGGTATCATTTTTGGTGTCACCCCTTGAAGTAGTTTATTGATTCTTTGTTTCATATATTTAGGGGGAGAAGAATTCATATCTATTTTGTTTTTACCCCTTTGTTGATGATTGACAAAAAGGGGGAGAAGAATTTGGAGTTGATATGCATGAGTTTTCAGTTTTATGTTCATTTCATCTCCATTGGTATCAAGAGCATTATGAGTTTTGTTTTTATTAATATCCATTGGTATCAAGAGCATTATGAGTTTTGTTTTTATTAGTATCAATAGTTTTGTTTGGTAAGTTATTTTTTTGTTTTAATTGGAATCAAGAGCATGTTTCATATGCATATTCATTTTATGTCAAGAACCTTGTTTATATGCATCTTATTGTTTGTTTATTCCTATGCATGAGTTAAGGGGGAGCTTCTTTGAAGCTTTACTTTAATCCATGCATATATAACTCCATGAGTTTTGTCATCATCAAAAAGGGGGAGATTGTTGGCCCAAAGGCCTTCCACTCTAGTTTTGATAATGATTAACTCATGTAGTTATGTGTCCTAATAATCTTGTGATTTTAGTTTCAGATCATTAACCAAGATATTAGTTGGTGTTTAGCTTCAACAAGATGATTTGGAAGCTTGCACATGCTGATTCAAGAGCCCGCGCATCAAAGATATATATAGCACTTGCTTGGTGAATCACGGTTTGGACCGAGTCAACTTGGAGACGGCGCTCTACAAGAAGACTTAGGTATCCCTAGTTTAGTTTGTGTTTAGATCTCAAATTGTAAAGATTAGAATAGTATGATAAGCTCAAGTTCACAACACACACGTTTCATGTTTTGAATATTGGTTTTCGGTTTTTGGTTTAACCGATCTTGGTTTTCATGAATAGATAGATCAAAACTAGTTTACATGGTTTAATGTATATATGATTTGTTCTATATACATGCATGCTTTAATTCCTAAACAAACTTAGTTTGATAATCTACTTCATGAGTTTTATGTTTTGATATTTATAACAAAACATATTTTTGGACTTAATGACAAAAATCATGATATATACATGTTTCATGTATATTGGATTTCTATCCATATGCATCATGCCTTAATGTTGTTTAATATCATGTTTTTGTACTTGAAAGAGTTTTGGACAAAATGTATTTTCCATTCAAGAATCCAAGTTTTAGAAAATACAAGGTTTGGTTTTTGGTAAAAATGAAAAGACATAAAAATGGTTTTAATTGCTTGATATTTGAGTCAAATCTTTTATCACATGTTTGTATATCAATGCAAATTGTCAAAACTATTTTTGGGGATTTTTAGTAATTTATTAGAATTTATTGGATTATTTTTACCTCAGTTTTCTGACCTGTTTTTTGCCTGCCAGGCTGGGTCGGTCGACCGAAACGGTCGACCGCACCACGTAGCCGGTCGGCCGTCAGGGTCGACCGACGTGCACAAACCTGTGCACGTTTCTGGCACAGACAGCGGTCGACCGGGACGGTCGACCGGAGCAGAATAGTCTGCTCTCTGGATTATTCGGTCGACCGGGGCGGTCGACCGCTAGTTGCCAACAGTCAAAAATTGACCGTTGGACGGTCGACCGGGCGGTCGACCGCAGGGTCATTTCTGGCAAAACTGCTGCCAAACGGCTATTTTCTGGATTAGCCTATAAATATCCCATTTGCAAGAGTTTTTCTCTAAGATTTTTTGTGCGAATTTTTGCTGATTCTCTGGTGTTTTCAAAGCAATCAAAAGAAGTTTATGAGTTTGAATTGAACAATCCATTTGGTGTTTTCATTAGGGTTTGGAAAATCAAAGAAAGGGTTTTTGGGAAAGAATTTTGATTGAAATATTCTATCTTGATTTCTTGATTTTTCCCAAGGATTTTCTTTGTGATTTCTGATTTTCATTCCTTTGGTTTTCTCCACACTTGAGCAAAAATCTACTATCTATATCTATAGGTTATTTGTGTGGAAGAAGAAGTTGTTTGTGGTTGTTGTTGTGACCACCAAGTTGTAACCCAATCTTTTCTTAGCTTTGTGCTTTGGGTTGTATCCCTCTAGTTGAGAGGTGATCCTTGTATTGGTTGGTGATTGGGAGTTTGTTGTATTGGTTTGAAAATTAGCCTCAAGGAGGAGGTTGTGATTGTTGGAGTTTGCCCCAAGGAGGAGGTTGTGTTGGTTGGCTTGGATTTGTGCCTCAGGGAGGAGGTTGTAAAGAGAGGAGTTGGGTACTCCTTGTAAAGGGTCCTAGGTGGACGAGCTAGTGGAAATCCTTCGTGTGTCGAAGGCGGGGATGTAGAGCTGGGTGCTCGAACCTCGATAACATATCTTTGTGTTTGCGCTTGATCCATTGGCTCTCTCTCTACTCTCTCTTTACTTTGTGCCTTGCATTTATTTACATTGCTCATTCATATTTGCTTGGCTTGGTTGTGTGCATCACTTGTAGATAGCACTTGAGTGTAAATTGCAATTATTTTTTAAATTCCGCATTTAGTTCATAAATTAGCATTGTCACCTATTCACCCTCCCTCTAGGTGACTTTTCAAGTACTGATTAGGATAAGCAATTTCGATTATTAGCATGAATAGGATGAATTAGCACAAGAATAATATTTTATCTGATTACAATTACCGAAATCATTACCCTAGTTCATTTCATAATTAAAATAAACCTTTTTTAGTAATAGTTTAGTTACAATATCTTCCAACTAAATTGATTATTCAAATAGAGCTAGAAAAGATTAAGTTAGTACTTAAACAATAATTCTCATGGGAATGATACTCTACTCACTACTATATTACTTGAAAATGATTGGTACACTTTCCATTCGAATCCGCACATCAATGGCCCCGGTCCCCCGTTAGCAGCGGCACAAGATACACCCACACTACCAGCACCACTGATAGGTAGTCAAAAGTGTATATTTATCATCATATTTATCATCATATTTCCCTACTTATTCTTTTATAAAGCACTGCTACGTAACGTTTTATTATTTAGTGTTGTGCAGGCATTGAGTAATTAAAGAATAAATAAATGAAGCCCAATTGAAGCCCAAGAGCCCAAAAAGGCCACACCTCACATATATGATTTATTTTAGTAATTTAGAAGCTTCTATCTTATCTAACCTAATCTGAACTTGGATTTTAAATTATTAATTTAAAATCTAAGGGAGGAAGAGGAAGGATAAAGTAAGACTCTTAATTGCTATTCAAATCTAGGGGAGGAAGAGGAAGGATAAAGTAGGACTCCTAAATTGCTATTCAAATCTAAGGGGAGAAAGGCTTGAAGATAAAGATAAAGGGACCAAATCTTTTTCAAATTCAGATTTTTGATATCTTGCTTCCCAAGTTATCCCGAATCCTCAAGATCGAGGGTCAGGATGCAGAATCCAAGAGGAGGCGCCCAGATGGACGGACGAGAGGATGCCACGTGCTCAAGCGCGTGGCCATTGGCCACAGGAAAGCCACGAAAACGCGGCAAAAGCCGTGTTTCCGCGGCTTATTGATAGAGATAAAGGGAGCGTGATGGAGGTCTGCTTTATTTTGAAGACTTCAGCCCAAATCTTATATAAAAAGGACCCCTGCAGTACGTACAGAGCACTTCATCCAGAGAGAAGAAGAATAAGGCTAGGGTTAAGGATTTAGGGTTTTTGTTAGATTAGTTTAGCCTCTTTTGAGTTCTCTTCCTTGTAATTGTTGTTGGCTTTGGCTTGGCTATTGTAAGGAGGAAGGAGAAGGAGCTTGTACCCAAGGATTGCATCAATAAAGAACTTAAAAATAAAAAGATGGATAAAACAAAAAGGATGCTAGGCTAGAATAATTCTAGGGTAGCTAATCACTAGATCGACTAGGGTTAGATCTAGGGTTAGTTGATTAGTCTAATGGATTTACAATTTAGGGTTAGATTAAGTCTTTGAAGTTTAGTGATGATAGTCCAACTTAATGATTTAGATAATTAGGGTTTGGCTTTGGATTAGAGTAGGGTTTGGCTTTAGATTAAGTTTAGGGGTATGATTTGGCATAGTTTAATGATTAGGGATTGGCTTTGGCTTAGGGTGAAATTTGGGTTTGGCTTGGCGTAGTGTAAACAAGTTAAGTTGGACATCTTACTCTTCTTACTTAGGCTTAACAACTGAGATGAATGTTTCATTAGTTTAAAAGGATACAACCCCTAGATCGAGACTAGTCGTGAAGGTAAATTAGCGACCTAGACTCTCCCTCTTGATTAAATCTACTTTCTTATTTCAAACTACAGTCAACCTTTCCTCTAAGTCTTGACTACAGATATACCGTGCTGCTAACGCTTTCATCGCCTCCCTCCCAGTGGAACACGACCCGCTTTGGTCCTTACTGCAGCGGATAGAATTGAACAACGAGAAGAATCTAACCTTCTAATTTTTTGATTATTTATTTTTATTTTTGTACATATTTATTCTCTCGTTCAAGTTTCAATCAAAATTTTGGCGACGTTATCGGGAGGGAATGACACGGTAATATCTAACCCTAATTTGTTGTTTAGATTCTGCAGGGGCATCAAAAGGGAGTTTCTAAGGTTAGTCTACTGCACACCTAAGTTTTTAATTTAATCTAGTTTTAGGTCCTAATAGAGATAGTTTAACCCTAGTTCTAAAAAAAAAAATTATTGACACTACATGCTGACGTGATCGAAACCTAATAAAAAAAAAGTTTAGACGTTACATCTAGAGGCATTGTCTATTTTTCTCTTCTTTTATTTTATTGTTGGTGAGTGCTGGAGACCAAAGGTACATGACGCATTGCATATAGAATAGGAAACACCCTTGTTTGACTTAGTTCAATATAGTGTGTTTTGATTCTTTTGTTTGACACATACACATTTAAAATATTTTAAGGGCATAACCCATAAATAACATAAGGTGGGGATTTCATCACCCTTCCTTGGGCCACAAACCACATTCCGTGCACGTACCATCTTAACCTTAACCAAAATTTGACTAGACGTTGGCCCTAAGTTGCCTTCAGACTCATTTAGGAGGTTGATCGAAGGAGGAGGTTGTTCGAAACTAACTCTTGCCAAATCGGTGTCTAGGAAGGGGATTAAGGGCCGAAAGCCCGAAGGTTGGTGGTTACTTAATTAAGGAACATCTTTGATGGATAACCTCCCACCAACCTTGCTACCTATCTGGCCGATTAACTTGTGGTTAGGGTCGGCAATAGACCTCCTAAGGATAACCTAAAGTTAGGAGTCATCTAGGTCTAAGGTTTACCCTATCTTAGGTTAGAATTTTTTTTATTTGTTTGTTTGTTTATTTGTTTGTTTTTGTTTATTTGTTTTTGATATTTCTTGTGTGATATGGCTTATAACAACAATTTTTCTAATTTTAATAATAATCCATATCACATCTCGACCTCTTTTGACTCAGATTTTACCAACCCAGCATTTCATAACTTTAACCAACCTAGTGTGTCGGATTGGTCCTATCTGAATCAATACAACCATGCCCCAATCCTATGACTATAATTTCCAAAAAATTTCAACTCTTCACAGAGTCAATGGAGATTCACCTCCCCCGAGTCCAATTTTTAGCCAACTTGTCCTCCTTATCCACCTTGTCCACAATATTTCTAAGATTCATACTCAGTTCCACCAGTTCAAAATAGAAAACCATCAATCTTAGAAATGAGTATGCGTGAGTCCAAGCAACAATCACAAAATCTGACGAACTCACAATTTCACCACAAATTTCAAAATAAAACTTCGTCTTTTCAAGTCCAATCGCAACAAAACGATGAACCAATCGACTATGAAAAGCTGTTTGAAACCATGACTCAGGCTCAAATCGCTCGTAATCATGACATAGATATAATGGTCCAAACTCTCTATTCTCATCGTTTGACTATTTCTGATGTCGCTAACCATTCTGTTAGAGCCGAAGAATCATGTTGTTTTGGAAAACAAGATTCTATTTCAGCACACCCATTTGAACTTGCCCAAATTCAAATTTTGAAAACCATATTGATATTTTGGCAAGTTATCCCTTTCCTGAAATTGAACTTGAGAATGAATATGATCCTGAACCTCAACTTGGTGATTCAATTCTACTTCCTGATTCAATAATGACTCTGGTGTCTTCACCTGATTTCAATCTTTTTCTCGAGTCAACATTGAATCCTGTGCCAATTCATCATGAAATTGAATCACCAATCTTTTATGATCATCATATTGAACTTGACCAATTTCATACTTTTGAAAGTCCTATTGACAAATTGGCATGTTCTCATTTTTATGAAATTGAACTCAATGAGAAATGTGACCTAGATTCTTAAATTTGTGATCCAGGTCAAATTCCTGATCAATATTGACTCCTGCTTTGTTACCCAACTTGAGTAATATTTTAGAGTCAGTTTTGATTCCTACACCTGTCATTCTTGAACTTGAATTACCAATGTTAAATCACATTCTGTTGTTAGGAAATGAATGTGAACTTGAGTTTCAACTTCTTGATTTGGACTCTCTTCCTGAAAAAACTCGACTCCTGAACCTTTACTTGATTTATGTCACTTTTCTGAGTCGGTATTAGTTCACGTACTTCCTAAGTCCAAGTCAATCATTCCATCTTTTCACACTCTATTTTGGGACAAGGGTGTTGATAAAATTAACTCCAAAATTATTTCTGAAATTTGAAAATTAGATGGGGGTAAAATTCTTAATAAAGATCATTCACATATACATCATTTTAGTGGGTTATATTAGAGAGGTTTATGGTGGGTTCCTCCGAACTCCACACAAATTAGATTGGGCCGCATTTCTTGGACCAATCAGATCACCATCGGAACCACCACCTTAAGCTAATATTTTCCTTACATTTTTTCTTTTTCATGCATCTATGCATTAATTCATACATTGAGGACAATGCATGAGATAAGTGTGGGGGAGGGTACTAACGCTTAACTTTTTTTTAAAAAAAATAAAAAATAAAAAAGAGAAAAAAAAAGAATAAAAAATATTTATTTTAACATAGATTATTGACTAACTGTAGATTGCTATTAACATAACTCACTAACCTTAGGTTATTAACTTAACATAATTTTTCTTTTTATTTTTAAAAAATAAAAAAATAAAAAAATTTACTAACCAGACTAATATAATGATTAACTTACTAACTTTAGGTTAATATTAACTTTAAAAAATAAAAAATATATATATATATATATATTTGAAAAAGGAAACAATATTTTGACTTATCTTTTGAAAGAAATCCAAGTTAATCTTAAGAATTAGGAAAATCATGATTAGGATTTCTAAAAACTTGGTCAAAATAAAATAAATTGTTAGATTTTTAGGTATAGGAGAAAAATTGAACAAGTAATTAGTCTTGACTTTTACCTTAATGAAATGTGCATACCTAATACACTTACACATATAGGATTCTAAGACAAAGTCTCTTGTGCCTTATAAAAAAATATAATAATATAAATAAAAAAATATTTTTGCTAATTAAGCTGGATACATGTGCCTCAAGAAGCATAAGTATTCACGCTTAAAGGTGATTTTATAAATAAAGTCCTTAATTTTGTGGCTTAGTTCACTCGAGTTCTTAAGTCCGTGGGTGTTTTCTTACCCGGTGCCCTAAAACTGGCCGGTTTGTGAGCCACCGACCTTAGGCTCGCTACATGGGTGAATTAGAAAGCCTAAGAAAACTAAAAAATATTATCTATATATGTATTGACACATCTAATAGTCAATTAGTTAGGGATGAGGGCCTCAAGAAGCCTTGATACTTATATAAAAGAAAATTAGATGAGTAATACATATTAAAAAATATATATATATATAAAATAATAATAAAGAGACATGGGAGTCCAAGTTAAAGAATCCCTAGTAAAGATTCACGTTCACAAGGATGCATATGACTAAGGGTAATAAAAGAGACTATATAAAAATTCAATTTTAATCCTTACCTAAAATTGATAACGAATTATTGTACAGAGACTAAGTTCAAGAATGAATAAAAATGATAATCTTAAAACTTATAGATTGCTTAGTTTCTTCAAACATATTTCAAATATTTCTCTCCTTTTCCAAAATAAAAAAAATTAATCACTAACATTTTCTTTTTCTTTTATGGATTTTGTGGGTGTAATCTACTGAAAACCCTCACGAGACAACACTCGTCCTCTAAGGGTAACCTAGAGGTTTAACGGCTTGTTGCACGTGCTAAGTGCAACCGTGATTCCTACGAAAGTGAGTTAGGATAGGTTAATTTTTATTTTCTTTTTATTTTTACTCGAGGACGAGTAAAAAGATAAGTGTGGGAGTGTGATAGGTAGTCAAAAGTGCATATTTATCATCATATTTTCCTACTTATTCTTTTATAAAGTACTGCTACGTAACGTTTTATTGTTTAGTGTTGTACAGGCCTTGAGTAATTAAAGAATAAATAAATGAAGCCTAATTGAAGCCCAAGAGCCCAAAAAGCCCACAAGCTCACATGCATGATTTATTTTAGTAATTTAGAAGCTTCTATCTTATCTAACATAATCTAAGCTTGGATTTTAAATTATTAATTTAAAATCTAGTGGAGGAAGAGGAAGGATAAAGTAGGACTCCTAATTGCTATTCAAATCTAGGGGAGGAGGAGGAAGGATAAAGTTGGACTTCTAATTGCTATTCAAATCTAAGGGGAGAAAGGATTGAAGATAAAGATAAAGGGACCAAATCCTTTTCAAATTCAGATTTTTTGATAACTTGCTTCCTAAGTTATCCCGAATTCTCAAGATCGAGGGTCAGGATGCAGAATCCAAAAGGAGGCGCCAGATGGACGGACGAGAGGAGGCCACGCGCTTGGCCACAGGAAAGCCACGAAAAAGCGGCAAAAGTCGTGTTTCCGCAGCTTATTGATAGAGATAAAGGGAGCGTGAAGGAGGTCTGCTTTATTTTGAAGACTTCGGCCCAAATCTTCTATAAAAAGGACCCCTGCAGTACGTACAGAGCACCTCATCTAGAGAGAAGAAGAATAAGGTTAGGGTTAAGGATTTAGGATTTTTTGTTAGATTAGTTTAGCCTCTTTTTAGTTCTCTTCTTTGTAATTGATGTTGGCTTTGGCTTGGCTATTGTAAGGAGGAAGGAGAAGGAGCTTGTACCCAAGGATTGCATCAATAAAGATCTTAAAAATAAAAAGATGGATAAAATAAAAAGGATGCTAGGCTAGAATAATTTTAGGGTAGCTAATCACTAGATCGACTAGGGTTAGATCTAGGGTTAGTTGATTAGTCTAATGGATTTGCAATCTAGGGTTAGATTAATCCTTTGAAGTTTAGTGATGATAGTCCAACTTAATGATTTAGATAATTAGGGCTTGGCTTTGGATTAGAGTAGGGTTTGGCTTTAGATTAAGTTTAGGGGTATGGTTTGGCATAGTTTAATGATTAGGAATTGACTTTGGCTTAGGGTAAAATTTGGGTTTGGCTTGGCGTAGTGTAGACAAGTTGAGGTGGATATCGTACTCTTCTTACTTAGGGTTAACAACTTAGATGAATGATTTATTAGTTTAAAAGGATACAACCCCTAGATTGAGACTAGTCGTGAAGGTAGATTAACGACCTAGACTTTCCCTCTTGATTAGATCTACTTTCTTATTTCAAACTACAGCCAACCTTTCTTCTAAGTCTTGACTACAGATATACCGTGCTGGCAACGCTTCCATCGCCTCCCTCCCAGTGGAACACGAACCTTTTTGGCCCTTGCTGTAGCGGATAGAATTGAACAACGAGAAGAATCTAACCTTCTAATTCTTTGATTATTTGTTTTTATTTTTGTACATATTTATTCTCTCGTTCAAGTTTCAATCAACCACCGCCCCAAATATCATCCTCACGAAGTTCTTGCAGGCGTTCTCCACCTCCCTGCCACTATGCTAGCCTTGTCCCAGTAATCCAAGTTCCAAAATATCAAATTGAAGTACCCCCTCTAGTTCATCTTCTTGAAATTGACGTGGAGCCATGTCACCTACCTGATCTACGACAGGCGAGTAGGGATATGATGAGGAACGGGGAGAGGGAGAAGGCGGTGGGGCGGTGGTGGCGAGACCGACGATGTGGATCCTACGATAGTTGAGGAAAGGTAAGGGTGATGGTGATGATGGTGTTCGAGCGAGTGGGAGGGTAAAGAGAGGGAGGGAGTACTAAAGAAAATGGCCACCGTCGGGTGGGCGAAGATAAGTGGTGGGTGGGCGAGATCTGACCACCGGCGGCCATGTTAATGGCGGCGGCGGCCGTTTATTTGTAGAGGAAGGAACTGAGAGAATGAGGGAGGAAGAAGAAGAAATGAGCGGAGATGAAAGAGGAGAAAAAGATAAGGAAAGGAGGAGGTGACAGTGACTGTTGCCGTCATTGGTAAGGTCAGTGCAGCGGGGCCACAACTGTGGAGAGAGAGAACAGAGGAGAGGAGAGGAGAAAGAGAAAGAGAAGAAGATGAAAGATGAGGAAAAAAGGAGGAAGAAGAGGAGGCGACAACAGGCAAGATTGATGCTGTCGATTGTAGTGAAATGGACTACAGGGGTAGTTAAATAGTTAAGTCCAATTGGTTGTAGAAAGAAAGTGATAAGAATTACCGTTTAGCTTTGGGCTAACAGGTCGTGTCCACGAGGAGGAATGGGATAAAAGTTTTTTAGTGTTTTTATTTAGAAAGTAAAGAATGGTGCTGATTTTTTTAGTTGAAAAGAGAATGGAGAGAAGGGAAGTGATTTAAAGAAAAACTTAAAATTTAGAAAAGGTTTTGAAAAAAAGTGATCTTTAAAAATGATGAAGATTGTTTGGTTATTTTTAACAAAGGAAAAGATCTGGGCTCACTAATTTTCTACTCAACTACGTACTTATCTCAAGAACATTTGGGTGCATCACTTTTATCATAGGCAAAAAATTTTAGTTTCTTTTAATGTCCAAGTAAAACAAATAAGATGGTTTGGTTTAAATCTTAAGCCCTTTCTTAACACATCATTAAAAAGAGAATGTTAAACCATCAAGTACGAAGAAGCAAGTTGGAATAAAAACAGTTTAAAAAGATTTGTGCTTTGAAAGTCTAAGTTTAAAATAAAGACATCCTCATGTGCTTTCAAGAACGAAGTTTAGCTCAGGTATTTTTCTGATTCAAAAGAGTTGCTTTCTTAAAAATCAATCAAGAGAGAGGAGGTAGAAGAGATTAATTAGTGAGCTCAGAAGATGATTTAGCTACTCATGATGAAAGGAAAACAAATAAGAGAATGAAAATCAAACATAAACATACCGAATTTGAGTCGAGTTGAAGAAGCCAGTTGAAGCTCCTTTGATTGTCACTTCAAAGATGAATTACACACTCAATTCCACTCTTCTTTCTTTTTTGGTCTAAACTGAAAATAAAGAGGAGATACAACTTCTCTGAACTATCTAACAATACTCCTAAACCCTAAAAATGAATAAGAAATTTAATCTTAGTCTTCGCTCCATTTTTCAGTACAGAACCCTGCCTTTTATAGGTAAAAACCCAGAGGGAAAGGAGTGAGGAGATAAGGGGAGCAAATGCTCTCCTTATCTCCACCAACAAGCCACGTATCTGCGGCCAGGATGTGGCCAAATGGCCACATCCTGGTAGAGATCTGGATTGCGTGGGATTTGCCTCCCTTTTGTCTGGCTGCATTTACTGTTTGGCTCTGATTCTAATCTGATCTTCGGTGATTCTCAAGCAAACCGATTTGAATTCTTATAAAACTAAATTAACCGGTTTTCAACCTCCCTGATCTGCCATAATCTGTCCTAATCTTTTGATTTCGAATTAATTCTGAATTAAATCAGAATTTGATGGGCTTTTGGGCTTGTTTTTCTTCCCTTTCCTTAAGCAATTGGTCTGCACTTAATAAAGAAAAATAAGACTTTATTAATAGGATTTATTAGATAATAAACATGGTAATGTGACAATATATATGCAATATATGTGACCGATCACACCCCCACACTTATCTTTTGCTCGCCCTCAAGCAAAAATATCAAACTAATCCTAATCAATTATTAGACCACTTTCGCAGGTCGCTCGATTGCACTGAGCATATGCAATAAGCCGTTAAACCTCTAGGTTACT
The DNA here is from genome assembly GCA_038442645.1 of Agave tequilana. Taxonomy (NCBI): domain Eukaryota; kingdom Viridiplantae; phylum Streptophyta; class Magnoliopsida; order Asparagales; family Asparagaceae; genus Agave; species Agave tequilana. The sequence goes on along the minus strand of JAVJIF010006625.1, from coordinate 29,223 downwards.
CCTAGAGGACAAGTTTTGTCTCGTGAAGGTTTTTAGTTGATTGCACTCACAAAATCCACAAAGAAAGAGAAAAAGTGTTAGTATTTTCGAAAAGCATTTTGAAAAAGAAAGAAAATATTTGAAGTATATTTATAAGAGTTCAAGTAATTTATAAGTTATAGGAATATCAAAATTTTCATTCCTAAACTTAGTCTCTATTTAAAAACATGTCATCAATTAAAGTAACGAGTCAAATTGTATTTCTCATCTGTCTATTACTTTACCCTGAGTCATATGCGCCTTCGTGACCTTGAAGTTTGACTAAGCGTTCTTTAACATTAACTCCTATGCCTTATTTATTTTTGGTGGCATTATTCCTTAGTTCCATTAGGCTTTCTAATCTGCCCATGTAACGAGCTTTTAGTCGGTGACACCCAAATCGGACAGTTTTAGGGCACCAGGTGAGAAAATACTCCTAAGGACTTAAACACTCGAGCAGACAAGGTCACGAAACCAAGGATTTTTATTTATAAAATGTACCCCTTTTAGGCGTGAATACTTATACTTCATGAGGCACAAATACCCAGCTTAATCAGAGGATTTATATATATATATTTCAAACTTATCTAATTATCTTTTGCATAAATACCAAGCCTTTCTTAGGCCAAAGCACCTAGCTAATCAATAATTAGATTTGTTTATTTTTCATAGATATACATACATATATATATACATATATACACACACACACACACACACACACACACACACACACACACACACACACATATATACATATATATACATACACACACACACACATATGTATGTATATATATTTCCTTTTTTTTATAAGGCATAAGTCTTGTTTTGTTTCCTTCTATTGTCTTGAACTCCCTTTTTGTATTGAAAGTCAGGACGAATAGAAGTAAAAGATCTTCGGCTCGCTAAAAAGATGATAACAAACTTAACGAGTCAAAGTTTGTAGAAAAATCCTGTTTCAGGAAATTCAACTGTGTTGTCAGAGGTGTGATATTAACTTGACAAAAATAAGATTATTCTTGTGGACCTGTCAATCTATAAAGGAGAGTGACAGGTGAAATTTGTACCCCCAGGGAGGATGAGTTTTATCAGAGGTTCGGGATTAACTTGATTAAGACCCAGCTGGGGATTTAATGAAAACACTGTTAATGGTGTAATATTAACCTAACAATGCTTTTAGGTGGACTTGTTATTCTGTTGACGAGAATAACAAGTGAGACTAGATTCACGGGGGATCTAGGAAAATCTTTACCGTTAGAGGTGTGATATTAACTTAACGGGTTGAATTAAGTCTTGTTAGAAGTGTGATGTTAACTTGACAAGGGTGTGAGTCAGAGGTGTAATATTAACTTGACTCAAGAGTGTTACAGCTTCACTTGGGAAAACTAAAAGTGTCACTGTCATAGGTGTGATGTTTAACTTGGCAGTGAGGGTAATGCTAGAGGTGTAATTTTGAACTTGGCATTGGTCATCTCGACTTTGACAAGGAAGTTCGAGGGAAAGTCATGACCTTAAGTGTATTGTTAAACTTAGCAATGACTTGGACGCTAGAGGTGTGGTGTTAAACTTAGCATCGTTCATTTCAGCTTCGATATGGAAGTCTGAAGGAAAATGACCGTTAGAGGTATAATATTGAACTTAGCAGCAACTTGATTACTGTTAGAAGTATAATGTTGAACTTAACAGTAATTTGTCAGAGGTGTGGTATTAACTTGACAGAAATTGACTCATGATAGGAGCAATTTGAGGACCTGCCATTCTACTGATGAGAAGTGACAAGTAAGGTTTGTACTCGATAGGGAGTATTGAAAATTTTCATTACCAGAGGTATAGTGTTAACATAGCAATGATTGTATTTTGTAGACCTACCATTCTGTGTATGAGAATTGGTAAGGGATTTTAGAGGAAAGAGTGGAACTAGCCCACTTAGGATTTTTAGCAAACCCTCAGCTATCAACGGATTTGAGGTGCCTTTACCAACTACCGTTTGAGTTGGGCTAGCCATGCTATTCCCCTCAGCATAGTGAATTGTCGAAGACTTATGTTGGGCTTAGAAGCCAACATTTTCCTCTGTCCTTAGCCGTCGGAGGCGTCGGACGTTACTGAAGAGAGCAATATTAAAACCCAAGTTTCGCCTTTCATTTCTTTATCAATATTTACATCATGCATCATGGTTCAGTCAGTGCTCGATTAGCTTGTCACCGATCTACCGTGATGTGACCTAATAAAGGAAAGAAACTTTTCTTGGATCTGGAGCTTTGATCAGAGGTGTAATTTTAACTTGATCAGCGGAAGAGTACTATTAAGGATAGTACTTCTTCAGGAATCTGCCGTTGATCACCATCATGAGTGTATCGCCATTTGAAGTTATGAGGCGATATGCTCCATTTGAGTAGACTGACTCAATTACAAATGGTCCTTCCCATTTGGGCTGAAATTTTCCTTTTGTCTTATGTGTTATCACCATAGGTCTTCTGACGGCTAAGACGAGGTCACCTTTCTTGAAAGTTCGCACTTTAACTTTCTTGTTGAAGGCTCTGGTAATCCGGGCGTGATAGAGCTCGATTTGTTGTTGGGCCTGCAGACGCTTATCATCTAAGGCCTCCAATTCTTGGAGTCGCTGTCGATGCTTCTCCTCATTTGTCATCTCCGCTGTCAAGGCGACGCGTAGAGACGGAATTTGGATTTCCAGTGGAAGCACAGCTTCACACCCATATACCAAAGAAAATGGCGTAGCTTTAGTTGGGGTTCGAACAGTTGTGCGATAGACCCATAAGCAATCACCTAGCTTGTCGTCCCAGTCACGCTGACTTTTGGAGACGAATTTCTTGAGAAGCTTGCCAATGGTCTTGTTGAAAGCTTCTGCGAGACCATTAGCGGCAGGGTAGTATGCTGTTGAGGACACACTCTGGATTCTGAACTTAGCGCAGAACCTCTGGAAATCCTGACTGACGAACTGGGGTCCATTGTCATGGATGATTCGCCGAGGTACACCAAAACGGTAAATGACGTGATGTTTAACGATCTTGATCACATCAGATGACTTTACCTCCTTCAAAGGAATGACCTCAGCCCATTTGGAGAAGTAATCGGTTATGGCTAAAATAAACTGATGTCCTTTTGATGATGGTGGGCTGATAGGGCCAACTACATCCATCCCCCACATCTCAAATGGCCAGGTAGAGGTCGTAGAGTGAAGGTACCCTGGTGCTTGATGAATGAAATCACCATGCACTTGGCAGGCGTGACATCTTTTGGCATAGGTGATGGCGTCAGCGATCATCTTAGGCCAATAATATTCCAACCTTTGGAGTCGACTTGCAAGTTTTGGGCTAGGTTGATGGGCTCCACACATGCCGTCATGGGCTTCTTTCAATACCTCCTGTGCTTCTTTTTGTGATAAGCAGCGAAGCAAGATCCCATCATGCGATCGACGATACAATGTTCGTGTGATCGTATTATAGTAGAATTTGGGAGCTTTCCTTCTAATGGCAGCTGCTTCTTTCGTGTCCTCAGGCAGGATGCCGTACAAGACATAATCGATGTAAGGGAATCGCCAGTCTCTAGGCTCTGGGCCGGTTGACAACTCGAGAACTTCTTTGACTTGACGATCTCTCGTTGGCTTCTGGTGATCCTCAAGAGCAATTCTCAGGCAATACAGGTTGAGGCTGTGGACAAATATTTTCTCTACCGTTCCAGCTGGAAGAGCTAAGGAGGCAGCGAGGGACGCCAGTGCATCTGCATGCGCATTTTGCTTGCGTGGTACATGGTCAATATAGAAGTTTGTAAACCTCTCGGCCATGTGGACAGTTGCATTGTAATAGGGTACTAGATCTTCATGTCTAACTTCGTACTCCCCGCGAACTTGGCTGACGATAAGTTTAGAGTCACCATATGCCTCGAGATTTTTGACGCCAATTTCATCGGCGAGTTGCATCCCAATCAAGAGGGCATTGTACTCCGCTACATTGTTGGAACAAGGCTCGGTTAATGAGATGGCTCGAGGAATCACATAGTTCTGTGGGGATACGAGTACTACCCCTACTCCCGCTATTATATGTCCTTTTGGGCTTGTTCTCGATGCACCGTCAAAGAAAAGTTACCACACTTGCCTTTTGAAAGATGTCTGGGTCAAGCAGACTTTAACGACCTCATCTGGGAGATCCTCGTAAAGTTTGGCTTCCCTCAGATCTGGATGCTCAGCCAGGAAATCCGCCACCGCTTGTCCCTTCACAGCTTTTTGTGGTAAAAAGTGCATTTCATATTGGGATAGCAATATGGCCCATTTTGCCAGCCGGCTGTTTAACGATGACAGCTTTGTCATGAGTAACCTCAAGGGGTTGACTTTTGATATGACATTTATAGTTTGGCCTACCAAATAGTGTCGCATTTTCTGAACAGCGAACATCAATGCCAAACATTCCTTCTCGATCGCGTTGTATCGATGTTCGGCCCCGATCATTGTTCTACTCAAATAGTAGATCGCTTGCTCTCGTCCTTGATCATCGTTTTGAGCTAGTAAAGCTCCTAAAGAATGATTCATTGCTCGGACGTATATCAGGAAAGGTTTTTCAGACACCGAAGCTGCAAGGACTGGCGGTTGTGTGAGGTACTATTTAATTTCCTCAAATGCTTGCTGGCAAGCGTTGTCCCAATTGAACGAAATTCCCTTCTTCATTAATTTGGTAAAGGGTTGGCATCTTCCGGAGAGATTTGAGATAAACCTTCGGATGTACGCCAATCGTCCTTGCAATCCCCTGAGCTCCTTGAGGTTTCTCGGAGGTTGCATCTCCTGGATAGCGCGAACCTTTTCTGGGTCCAAATGAATCCCCGTGGAGGTTACGACAAATCCTAGGAATTTTTCACTGGCCACCCCCAGGAAAGATTTGGCGGGGTTTATCTTCAATTGATGGGCCCGTATGATGTCGAAAACCACCTTTAAATCAGCTATATGATGACCTTTAGCGCGGCTTTTTACTGCGATGTCGTCAACATAGCATTCCACCGTTTTGCGCATTTGCTCGTGGAAAATGGCATTCATGGCCCTTTAATATGTCGCCCCTGCATTCTTTAGTCCAAAGGGCATGATAGTGTAGCAGTATACCCCCAGTGGTGTCCAGAAAGAGGTATGTTTTTCGTCGTCAGGATACATTTTGATTTGATTATACCCTGAAAACCCATCCATGAAGGACATTCGCTCGAATCCACATGTATTGTCAATCATGACATCTGTGATTGGCAGTGGGAATTCGTCCTTGGGGCAAGCCTCGTTTAGATCACGAAAATCAATGCAGATCCGGATCTTTCCGTTCTTTTTAGAAACGGGGACGATGTTGGCTACCCAATCAGGATGTTGTTCTTCCCTAATGAAACCAGAGTCTATAAGCTTTCTGACTTCTGATTGAATTGCCTCCATTACTTCTGGACGGAACCGTCGCTGTTGTTGTTTGATCGGCTTTATGTCCGTATTAATGTTGAGGCGATGCATAGCCACTCAGGATCAAGTCCAGGCATGTCCTCGTAATTCCAGGCAAAGACATCTATGTATTCCTGTATAAGAGATATTAGATCCTCTTTCTCAGAAGGTGACAGGCCTTCGCTTATAAAGATGGGCTTAGGATTAGCCTCATCTCCCAGATTGATCTGAACAACCTTATCTTCTGTGGGTGGCTCGCGCTGTTCAAAGTGAGTATCCCAAAGAGCATTTAAGTGCTTGATCCAAGGATCTGTATCGGACTGGATCATTTCTTTATCTCCGTCTTCCAGGTGGCTTGTTGATACCATATTTACTGAAAGTTCTTCGAAGATGTTGCCGACACTAATATCTGACTCCCACGATGACGTGCCCGATGAATAATTGTGGTATAATGACTCTTCAGAGTCAGAGGCTGATGGAATTGGGGTTGACACATAGCCCAACCCCCTGCGAGTCTGATGATAATAATCAGGGGTTTTCCCTTTTGGAACAAAAGATCGGAGTAGTGTTCTCCTTCCTTTGTCGAAATTCAACCCTAGACCGTTTGTCAGATCATACCTCATGCTTTCCATCATTCTGAGTACATTTGGCTCATAATGACCGAACTGAGGGAGTTTCTCCTCGCCTTCTGATTCTTCAACGGGCATTGATTCGGACTTAATCCGCCCGAAAAGAATTGGTTTTTGGCCTTTCTGTCTTGCTGGAACCATGAATACTGATTCCTGCACATCATCGGCGTCTTGGTACGTTTCGAAGGACGACTTCACTGGTACATACAATGATGTCAAAGCATCTATTGCTGACCAGAGGTCATCATCCACTTCGGTACTAGTGTCTGACGGCACTGAATCAGAAGCGAACACAGAGAAATAAGCCAAATCTAATTCTTCATTAATATACCATCCGCCTACATCATCGGCGGTGTTATCAACATCGAGCTTATTAGTGCTCGTTACAAGTGGATCTAGTTCCCACATGCACTCTTCTTTTTTCGGCTCGGTGTCGGCTTCATTACCAGAGTCTGGCTCCTCTGGTTGCGGGATTTCGTTTGTTTCCACAGAGCCCTGATACAGGAGAGAATCTGTGAAATAATTCTCGACTCCCTTGAACGGATGCCTTTCGGCAATCAACGTTCGCACCTTTCTACTCCCGTCGACGTATTTCATGACTTGGTGGAGAGTGGAGGGAACGATAGAATTACGATGAATCCATGGTCGCCCCAGCAACAGATTGTAGGAAGTGTCGGCATCGATCACGTAGCATGTCACTTCCGACTTTAGGTCCCCGATCTGGCATTTGAGCTTGATCTTCCCCATTGGACGGGTACCATTGGCATTGAACCCATCAATGGTAGTCTGGTAGCGCTCAAACGGTGAGTAGGAACCCCTAGATGTTGCATGACCCGGCGAGGCATAATGCTTAATGCGGATCCGGGATCTACCTAAATGCGACTTACTTCAGATGAACCAATATATCCTGTGAAGTACAGGGTCGATCATGTTCCCTTTGACCTGCATATCATCTGCTGTGAAGGTGATGCAGGGAGAATTTGGGAGGCATGAAGGTAATCCTCTACATCTTCCTCCTATGGCCGAATCGGCACCTGGGTCATGAACACCTCAGCATTATCTAGGGCCTCTTGCAAAGCTTCTCTGGTTGACTTCGATAGCCTGAGGAGCTCATAAAGAGTAATTCGGGCCGGGATATTGGCCAGTTGAGTCAGGACATCAAAGCGATAAGGTGCTGTGGATCCTTCCACGATATCTTTCGAGAGAACTTTGGAAAACCGAAGCTCTTTCTGTTTCTCCACGGGTGGCTTTGCTGACTCTGTAGCGGGTTTTGGAGGAGTTGCCGCTATTTTGTCATACTTTTTCAGATATGACTGGCCCGAACGAGTTCCTGCCACAAGTTGGTTGGGTTCTGTGGCCAGAGCTATCGTTTCCTCTTCTGAATCAGTCAGCGAGGGAACATCAGTTTCCGCTTCCCGAGAAGAAGCACATACCATATTACAGGATGAAGCTCTAGCTTTGCCTTTGGACTTTCTGCTGGTCACAGTGGTCCATTGCTGGCCGTCCACAAGGTCAGGATGAACCCACATGACTTCTCCCCGAGGTGTGGGAACAGGTACAAGGCCCTTCTCTTGCTGCTGATGAGGGTCTATGTTGACCATCCTTAGCTCCCCCCTTGGGATGGAGACTACTCCAGAGGGTGTTGGAGGTTATTTTCCAAACTGGAGGAATGATGTCATATTGGCTGTCACCTTCTTCTGTTCTGGACGGAGTTTTAATACCTCTGTGTCAATCAGAGCCTGAAGGATGTCCTTGAAGATCTAACAGCTCTTGGTGGGGTGTCCTAGCATCCTATGATACAAGCAGTAGTTGGGACTATCGGTTTATCGACTTCTTCAGGGCGCCTAGCTTCAGGAAGCTTCAGTCTGTTGCTCTTGTTAAGTAACTTAAATAGCGAATCAACATGTTCGTTCTTGAAGGAATACTGCTTGCTGGCGCGCGGTTGACTTGAAGAGCCACTTCCCTTGACCGGTTGAGGTTTGACGGGGGATTTGGTCTCTGTCGCCAGGTTATCCTTCCTTTTCGCTTGGAGGGATGTATCCGGCGCACGCCTTGTTGATCCTTCAGGTCTGAGTTTGTTTTCTTCTGCCCTAACCCGGGCGACAATTTCTTTAGCCTATTCACCTTGTTGGATCAATTGTTTCCAGGTGCGGCTTTCGGCAACTCCTATTTGGGCGAGGAGCGAAGTTTGTAGATTGTGGCGGCATGTTTCCACCAGGGTGACCTGGGTCATACCACTTGGACATCGGAGTGCTACATTCTAAAATCTTTCTACAAATGATTTGACGGATTCCTCCTTTCGCTGCTTGGTGGCCAAAAGAGTTGGCATGGTGACCTCTGAGTCATCTTCAAAGAAGCGCGTTAGGAAGAGCTTCTCCAAGTCGCCCCAATTCTTGATGGAGCCCTCTGGAAGCTTCATGAACCACTCAAAGGCAAGCCCTTTTAGGGTGCCGATGAACAAGCGTGTCAGAATGGCATCATTATCTACCACATTCCCTGTTTGAGACTTAAAGTAGTAGATATGTTGGTTCGGTGAACCTTTCCCATCAAATGCTTGGAGGGTCGGAGCCTTGAACTTGGGAGGGTATGGAACAAGGTCCCACTCGGTCGGATATGGCCGAACCACTCCTACTTCTTGCAGGCCTTTCTGGTTGGTAAGGGCCTCAAGACGTTGCTCCAACTGATTCATTCTTCTAGAATGAACGTTTCCTTGGCCTCGGTCGTCTTTTCCTTGCGACGAGGATTTAGATGAACCAGAAGTAGGCTGCTATTTCTCCTCTATATGTACAGAAGATGAGCTTTCTCCCTCTTTTCGTTTGCCTTTAGACTTCTTAGAAGAGGCTTTGTAAGTTGATTTCCTCTTGTCTTCAAGCAACTGTGCGAGCATCTGCTTGAGGGAGTCGATAGATTCTTGCTGAGCACGAATCATCTCGAATTGTTCCTTCTGGACCTGGGCTTACTGCTCCAAGCGCCTAGCTGTCTCCTCGGGAGTGCTTGTCATATATATAAAGGCCTCCTTCTCTATAGAAGAGTTTGAAGCCTGTGACTCTGCAATAGCAGAATGCGAGTCATTTATCTCAACGCCCCAAGCCAGGGCATTGTAGTTAATTGGGGGAATCGCCCAGTCTGGGTGCGAGTGTGTCGGTACACTCCTTCCGGTTCTGTGTCAGACTCATCATCAGAGCTGACCGCAGGTTGCTTTCCCCTACTCCTGCTCGTCATGTTTGTAGTGAGCTCAGGATATTCAGCATCAGAGAAAATTCTCCTCCTGTGGGAACGATTTCTTTTAGCTGATCGGGGAATCAGGGTCAGCTGTCTAGCTAGAGACTGCTGGTTTACACCTGGACTGCAACGGCATTCAGAGAGTATTGTGATGATCCGTTCGCAGCAACATGACGAAGTGATTCGATTAGCACTTCTCTTCCTTGTCAAATAATCCCTTAGATCCGTGGGAGGGGGATCAAAGGGACTGGCCTCGCAATGCTGAGGGCGGGAGGCATCCTTGCTTTGCACAGGTGAGCTGCAAGGTTCTGAGACGCAGTTCTTGCGTCGTGGCCTCGAAACGTGAGTCTGGCGTCTCTGCTGATAAGAGACGCAGCTTTCTCGCTGCTGATTATCGCGTCTGAACAGAGACGCTTGAGGAGTGCAGGGCTGCTGGGCCCCGCGTCTAGAGGCGCGTGCCTCTTGTGCTTGACAAGGTGTACGAGCTTCGCATTGGCGTCTGGGGAATGGGGCTTCAGAAGAGCCAGCTTGGTGAACCTCACGTTTGGGCTGCCAAACGCGGACTTCACGTGTCGGATGTGGTGCAGAAGGGACGCTGGTATGAACCTTGTGTTCTACTTCTGTTGGACAATCAATTGTTCCAACTTGTAGTTGACGCGCACGCCTCCTCTGCCGCCGTTCAGCGTTCTGGTTGCGTCGTGGAGGTTAAAGGGAGCCCCCGACGACCTGGTGCTGAGGAAGAGGATGGACTGGCGGGACACCGGAAAGGTTGACCACGCGGGTCTCCTGAGAGACGTTGGTACGGGCGTTACGCCTGACGCGTTTAGCCACGACCTCCTTCACAGGAGCAGCGTCTGAGAGAATCTCAGAGCAAATTTCGGGGCAAATCCCATAGAGACCCTGCGGTAGGCTCGGGCCTTTGGGCTCTTAGAGCCGGAAGAGAGGAACTCTTCATACTTTGCTTGGTCAAATTCTACGACGAGTGATTCAACCGTTTTCCCCTTGTAGATGACGTCACCTTGCGCCACCACTTGCTCATCAGTAACGAAAGTAGTCCCTAGCGGAGTCGCCATCTCTTGTTTTGTGGGAGAATGGGGTTCCTTTGTAAAATTTCCTTGAATCAATTGAAAGATTACAGTGGATTTACACTCCAATTACAAGAGAGGGAAGATGTTGAAACTTGAATCTCCCCTTTGTTTAATGCTGGGTTCTTCAGGTGGCGACGGAAAGTGAATCTTGTTTTCCGTTGACCGGGTGAACGTCAAGAACTTTTGGGGATCTTCTCTTTGGGTGGCAGACGGAGTGACACAGCTCCGGTCGACCAAGAATCTCCAAGAGATTATAAGCAAGCTCAACTTGTACGCAGCAAGTTGTTTGAAGAGTTGGACTCTCTTTCTTTTTTGTGTGTGAAAGTCCCAGAGTTTGTATAGCTCACGAGCCAAGTTCCTCTTTTAAGAGTCTTTTTGAATCAACCGACCGACCCCTTCTCAATAGCAAGAGGGGTTATTTATAGAGGTTCCAGAGGTGAACGCTCCCCCTAAAAACGCTCCATAATAGGGATTAACTTCCTTGTTATGTGGGCAATGACTGACCCCATAACAAGGGCAGTTATAACTGAGACGCGGGTTTCGACCCTCGCACCTTGGTGCCGCAGTGGTGCTGAGACGCGGGTTTCGACCCTCGCGCCTTGGTGCCGCAGTGGGGCTGAGTTCAGACTGCGTCTGGAGTTCTGCTTTTTGATGACTTGTCTTTTAATGATTTTTAGGCAGCCTACAATAAAAATCTTTATTTTTGAACCCTAAGTGTGTAAGTGTATAAGGTGTGTATATTTTTCAAGGTAAAGATCAAGACTAAATTACTTTCATCAATTTTCTTTCTAACCCTGAAAATCAAACAAGTCATCTTATTTTGACCAAGTATAAGAAATCCTAATTATGATTTTCCTATTCATTAAAATTGACTTAATTTTATACAAAAAATATATCAAAATATTGTTCTTTTCTTTTAAAAAGTTTTATATATATATATAAATATTTGTTTCTTCTGTTTTTTTATATTATTTTTTTATAAATATTAGTCATGTTAGAGCTAGTCATGTTAGAGCCCTCCCGCATACTTATCTCATGCATTGTCCCTAATGTATGAAAGCAATGTATAGATGCATGAAATGGAACGTAAAAGAGGTGCATATATATTATACAAAAATATGTACAACATCATGTTTCTCCCACGCCTAGATTTTTTTCGGTCTCATCCGTCTAGCTCTCTTCCCATCATTCTAATGGGTCATATTTATAGGGCATAGCGGGGAGGCTAATTTTTTTGTCATTTTAGCTCTCTTCCTCCCCAGTCCCACCTTCTTTAGGTTTTTCTTCCTCATATTTCTACATTCATTATTCAAAAATTGATTACTACCACACTTCTTAGTTGGAACTTCTTCACTATGAATGTCTAGGATTTCTAACTCAGTTCCATACATCTCCTCAAAACTTAGGTCAACACTTTCCCCTGGAGGTGTGTAATTAACGAAAATATCCCTAGTTGGTTCATCCAAATACATGAGTTCTTCTTTGAAGAGGTTTTCAAAGAGCATGTCAATCGGAGGTTCTTGAATTATATTCTCATGCGATATATTATTGGTTGGCTCATCGAAAGTGAAGATATTCAAATCAAATTTTCCTTTTTTAAAGGGTACTCTAAATTAGGATCTCTGACATATACCTTCTCATTAAGATAATCACATTCATTCTTAAATAATTCATTAAGAAACAGAGACTCACTCTCTATACCTTCACTTTCTTCATCACAATTGTTTTCAACAAAGTTTACCTCAAATGTTTGGTCTCTTATCTTACGAGGTTATTTTTTAGGTCGAAGACATTAACTTCTCTAGTCATGTCTCCAAAGGTTAATCTCATAGACCCATTCCTACAATTGATAATAGTATTAGCAGTAGCAAGGAATGGGCGCCCTAGGATAACAGGAGTTTGAGCCCTAGGATTGGACACAGGTTGTGTCTCAAGAACTATGAAATCAACTGGGTAGATAAACTCCGCGACCCGGATAAGGACATCATTAATTTTTTCCTTTTGGAACTTTCACAGAACGGTTAGCCAGTTGGATTGTGACTCGAGTTGGACTAAGATCGCCCAACCTGAGTTGTTAATAAACTGAGAATGGAAGCAAGTTGATACTTGCTCCCAAGTCAAGAAGTGCATGACTAATCTTGGCTTGTCCTATAGTGCAGGCAATGGTGGGACAACCCGGATCCTTGTACTTAACAGGGATCGGACCCGACAGTAGCTCACTAATGTTAGTGGTTAAGAAGACTGTCTTGGATACATTAGTCTTTTGCTTCTTGGTACACATGTCCTTAAGAAATTTTGCATAGGATGGGACTTATTGGATGGCATCAAGAAGTGGTACATTTATCTTCACTTGATTGAAGATCTCAATTATTTTATCCATGTGTGAATTCTACTTGTTGTTCTTTAGCCTATTAGGAAATGGTACTATAGGCTTGTACACCTGACTTGTTGACTTATCTGTTTTAGATTCGTCAGATTTTGAAGGATTGGGACTAGATGAGGTGGATGCTTGAGTGTGATTGTGCTGAATGGGATTGGATGGTGTTGACACTTGATTATCAACTTTCTTTCCCGACCTCAATGTATGAACAACATTACATTGATTCAATGATTGATCCTCAGCCAAATGAGCTTGTTGAGAATTCCTAGGATTCATTATTGGTTGACTGGACAAGGTACTCTTTTGCCTCTCATTATGTGGATTAGCTAATTGGCTCATTTGAACCTCTAGCCTCTGTATTATTTGCATGAGAGAATCTTAGTTCTTCATGTACCTTTCCATGTTTCTCTCAAAGTCAGTCATTATCTTTTCATGTTGAGAATTCTGGAATGAAGATTGTGGAGCTTGGTTGGAAAAGTTTTATTGATAATTTGAAAAATTGGGCGGATGGTTGAGAGAATTATGATGGTGATTAGAAAAGTTGGGTTGATGATTGAAAGAATTATTGGAATATGAAAGTGGCTTGCATGGTTTGACTGTGGGTGGTCATTGTTGTGTTGGCTCCATGAGAAATTTGGGTGATTCCTCCTGCCAGGATTATATGTTGGTGCATAAGGATCATTTCGGCTTGAAAAGGCCACATTCATCGGTTCTGGAAAGTATTGTTGAGCTTGAAACACAGGACACTCCTCAAATACATGATTCATGGCCTGACAGTAAGTACAACCCGAAGTTGAAAATTAGTTTGGGCTGACTTGATTGACTGGACTTGGTTCCTTAGTTTCTAAAGCTTCCAGTCTCCTTGCTGGGTTAGCTAACTTTGCCTCGTTAGCTATAGATGATTCAATTCAATGGAGACCTCCTTTTGAAGAGATGGAGTTTGGATTCCTTGAGATTTCACTAGTTGGTTCCCATTGGATGCTCTTTTCAGCTAGATTCTCATATAAATCCTTTCCTTCATTTTCATCCTTCTGCAAGAATCCATCTTGGCACATATTTTCTAAGAGGGTCTTGGTTGAGTAGTCTAAACCATCATAAAGAATTTGACATTGTCGCCATTTCTCTATTCCATGATGAGGACATTAGACAAGGAGGTCTTTGAAGCGTTCAAAGTACCTCCAAAACGGTTCACTAGGTTCTTACTTGAACTGCATGATGTTTTTCCTAACGAGAGCGGTAACGAGAGCGGTCTTATGAATTAGATAGAATTTCTTCAAGAAGACCTTGATGAAACCATCCCAAGATGTGATAGAGCCGGCCGCTAAGCTGCACAGCCATTTCTTGGCTAAGTCCTTAAGAGCGAAAGGGACAAATCTCAACCTAATAGCATCATCTGCAAGGTGTGAGATTTTCATTATTAAGCATACTTCCTCAAATTTTCTTATAAAGAAATAAGCATCTTCGGACTCTAAGCCATGAAACTTAGGGAGTGTGTTGATGAACTGTGGCTTAAACTCAAAGTTGTGTTCACCAACCGATGGAAGTTGGATGCAGGATGGAAGTGAGGTTCTAATGGGATAGAACCTATCCTGCAAAGATGTCCGTTGACACATAACTGAATCTAGTCTTGGTTCGAACTTGGGTGGTGATGTGTTTTTATTTAACCTAGATGAATTAGGGTCTCTTGACCACACCTGCATACACAAACACAATCACAAACAAGTTCACCAATAGTCAACAAGAGGAAACAATCAAGCCTAGTCTAAGGTAACCTTGACCTAGACAACTCCTAACTGGTTGATTGTCCACAGGAGGTATAATGCAGACTTTGACCATAAGCTAATCAGTCAGGTCAGGGTAAGATTGGTGGGAGGTATCCGCGCAAAAGCGACGGGCCTAATTAAGCCCAACCAGCCTTCGGGATTTCGCTCCTCAATCCCTTTCTGAGACACTGATTTGACAGGAGTCAAATTCTAACACCTTCCCCCTTAGGATAATCTTCTAGTGAGTTCGAGATGTCCCTAAGGCCAAAGTCTTGAAAAACACTTAGAGGGGGGGTGAATAGGTGTAAGTGCTAATCTAGAAATTAAATGCAAAACTATGTGCGCTAAATGCGGAAGCTAATGCAAATGTTGCACAATCTAATACAATACAACAAGTGTAGCCGAATTCCCCTTGCGAGGCTCTGGACTAACTCCTCTTGATTCCCCTTGAGATGGGTTGAGGCGCTATGTGAAGCTCTTGTTGGATGAGTATAAGTTAGGCACACACACACAAGCAATCCAAGTAATGTGCACACACAATCAAACCAAGCAATCAAGGATGTAGCAATATGAATTATGCAATGGCAACACAAGCAATGTATAGTATGATGATATGAAATATGATGCTTTGCACAATAATAAGAGAATAGAGTTGAGAGAAATTGGATCAAACGCTAACACAAAGATTTGTTTCGAGGTTCGAGTACCCAACTCTACATCCCCGCCTACACCACCGTGTAGGATTTCCCAATCCACTATAGGAGTACCAAACTCCTCTCTCAACCTTTACAAAGCCACCGAGGCTATACAACCACAATCCACCTCTACCGAAGAGGGATAAGGCCCGTAGCCAAAACAACAACCACAACAACAACACCTCTACCGAAGAGGCTCACAACCAATCTCAATCACCTCACACTTGAGGGATACAAACCAATCACCCGATCACCTCTACCGAAGAGGGATACAATAAGAATAAGGGTGTACAACTTAGAGGTTACAACAACAACCTCAAAACTCTCTCTTTTTTTTCTCTTTCCACAAAACAAAGATCTTAATAGTTTAGGATAGAAGATATAGCTCAAGTGTGGAAACTAGGTGTTTTTGGAAACAAGCAACAAAGAAAAACTACTTGGGAAATCTCTTGTATATGATAGAAATTAAAGATCAAAACAATATCCCAAAACCCTAGTTTTCTTTGATTTTCCAAAAACCCAAAAACAATAAAGATGAAATCTTTTTAGCACAAAAACTATTTGAAAACTTGTTTAAACACTAGAGAAACACTGAAATTTTTCTTCTTGAAAACTTGGCCAAAATCCCCAAAGAGATGGGGTTTATATAGCCCCTATACAAAACTAGCCGTTAGGCTGATGTGGCAGCCTGACAGGCCACCGGTCGACCGGTCCGGTCGACCGCCAACGGTCAGAATTATGACCGTTGGGCAACTGCGGTCGACCGGCCCGGTCGACCCAGAAAACCCGAGAGCAGAGCTCTCAACTCGGTCGACCGTCACGGTCGACCGTGTCTGTGCCTTACAGACGTGCACGTCTGTGCACGTCGGTCGACCCGAACGATCGACCGGCCCTTGGTGCGGTCGACCGTCAGGGTCGACCGACCAGCCTGTCAGCACAAAAACAAGGTCAGAAAATTTGGAAAAATATTTTCTAAAAAATCTTTTATCTCTTTTAAAAATACCATAAAAATTGTTTTATCATTTTATATTGAAACTCAAACAAGTGATAAAAATTTCAAGACAATATATCAACATATCAATTCATTTTTGTGTCTTGCCAATTTTATCAAAAACAAAACTTGTATTTTGTCAAACTTGATTTTTCAATAGGAAATCTGATTTTCTTAAAAACTTATAGAAATACAAAAACATGATATTTGAACATTATTAAGCATGATGCATATGGACATAGGTTTAATACACATTCAACAAATATATCATAGTTTTTGTCTTTAATTACAAAAATATGTTTTATACCAAAACATAAAACTACATGAATAGGTATGTCAAACTAATTTTGTATAAGTCATATAAGCATGTATGTATATAGAGCACATCTAATATACATATATAACATGTAAACTTGTTTTGATCAAACTATTCATGAAAACTCATATCGGTTAAACTAAAAACCGAAAAACCAATATCCAAATATGTGTGTGTTTTGTGCACTTAAGCATATCAACTATACTAAGCTTTACAAATGGATCTAAAACACACTAAACTAAACTAGGATACCTAAGTCTTCTTGATGATCTTCATCTTCAAGTAGACTTGCTCCAAAACTCCATCCAAGGGCTAGGTAATGTGTGATCTTGAAGCTTTGGCCCTGGAATCATCATGAAAAGCTTCTAAACTCCTTGTTGAAGCTAATCACCAACTAATATCTTGGTTAATGATCTGAAACTTAAACAACACAAGATTATTAGTAAACATAACTACATGAGTTAATCATCATCAAAACTAGAGTGGAAGGCCTTTGGGCCAACAAGTCTATCAGATTTACTTAGGCTTAGGTTGTGCGTGCTTGGAGATGCTTTGTAGGTTAAGGAAGGGTAATAACTTCCTCACCTTATCTTGATTTGTGTTTTGCTCTTAGAATTGATTGTGCAAAATATGCAAGATATAGGAAAGTAACATTCAAAAGTAAATATCACCCAAGAATGATTCCTAAACTATATGCTATGCATACGTACCTTATCTCCAGCTATCTTCAACAGTAATTGTAAAATAAACGTAATTAGACAAATGCCTAGAATGCAAGTCTAAACGTTTTTTTAAACAATTGACAATTACTCAGATTACTGTTGGATTAGAAATAGGGATTGTGAATATCAGATATAAAAAGAATAGTAACACAAAAAAAACTTTATTTTTGCAAGTAATATGTCCTGCAAAAAAGAATTTTTTAGTAGTCCATAAATTTTCAAACGTGCGATGTAATTTCTTAAAATTCTGTTTCCTACTTTCGAGAGTTGGGGCACAGAATAGCAAGCCTTCTCCTGCAAATCTTGAGTGCTAAATCTGAATCTTGTCGTCCCTGAAATAAGACACCAAACTTGTTATAAAATAAATACACCGTCCCCTCCCCGGCAACGGTGCCAAAAATTAGTTGTAGAAAGAAAGTGATAAGAATTACCGTTTAGCTTAGGGCTAACGGGTCGTGTCCACGAAGAGGAATGCGATGAAAGGTTTTCAGTGTTTTTGTTTAGAATGCTAAGAATGGTGCTGATTTTTTTAGTTGAAAAGAGAATGGAGAGAAGTGAAGTGATTTAAAGAAAAACTTAAAATTTTGAGAAGGTTTTGAAAAAAGTGATCTTTAAAAATAATGAAGATTGTTTGGTTGTTTTTAATAAAGGAAAAGATCTGGGCTCACTAATTTTTTACTCAACTACGTACTTATCTCAAGAACATTTGGTGCATCACTTTTATCATAGGTAAAAACTTCAGTTTCTTTTAATGTCCAAGTAAAACAAATAAGATGGTTTGCTTTAAATCTTAAGCCCTTTCTTAACACATCATTAAAAAGAGAATGTTAAACCATCAAGCGCGAAGAAGCAAGTATGGAATAAAAATAGTTTAAAAAGATTTGTGCTTTGAAAGTTTAAGTTTAAAATAAAGACATCCTCCTGTGCTTTCAAGAACGAAGTTTAACTCAGGTATTTTTCTGATTCAAAAGAGTTGCTTTCTTAAAAATCAATCAAGAGAGAGGAGGTAGAAGAGATTAATTACTGAGCCCAGAAGATGATTTAGCTACTCATGATGAAAGAAAAACAAACAAGAGAATGAAAATCAAACATAAACATACCGAATTTGAGTCGAGTTGAATAAGCGAGTTGAAACTCCTTTGATTGTCACTTCAAAGATGAATTACACACTCAATTTCACTCTTTTCTCTTTGCTAGTCTAAACTGAAAAACAAAAAGGAGATACAACTTCTCCGAACTATTTAACCATACTCTTAAAATCCTAAAAATGAATAAGAAATTAATCCTAATCTTTGCTTCCTTTTTCAGTACAGAACCCTGCCTTTTATAGGCAAAAACTCAGAGGGAAAGGAGCGCTCCCCTTATCTCTACCAACAAGCGCGGATCCGCGGCCAGGATGTGACCAAATGGCCACATCCCGGTGGAGATCTAGCTTGCGTGGGATTTGCCTCTCTTTTGTGTGGATGGATTCACTGTTTGGCTCTGATTCTAATCTGATCTTCGGTGATTCTCAAGCTAACCGATTTGGATTCTTATAAAATCAAATTAATCAGTTTTCAACCTCCCTGATCTGCCATAATCTACTCTGATCTTCTGATTTTGAATTAATTCTAAATTAAATCAGAATTTGATGGGTTTTTGGGCTTGTTTTTCTTCCCTTTTCTTAAGCAATGGACCTGCACTTAATAAAGAAAAATAAGACTTTATTAATAGGATTTATTAGATAATAAATATGATAATGTGACAATATATATGCAATATATGTGACCGATCACAAAACCCAACCACAATTAGCTATTTGGATGAAAATTCAGACGACTAATTGGGTGTAACTAATGGGATTTGATGGACTAAATAACAATTCAAACGATTTTAAAGGAATAATATCAAAATATGATAGATCTAAAAGACTAACATCTAAAAAACCAAAAAGTATTTGTAGAAAGGAGGAGGAGAATATATAGAGAGCAATAAGATACTCCATGTATTTGTAGCCTGGCATCTTATTTTATTTATTTTACTTTATTTCTTTTATAATAGCGATACTAGTTTGACTGTCGAGTAATTAAATTGAAAATGGGGAAGAGAGAGAGACATGAAATCAATAGTCGCCGACTGAGCTTTCCATTCTGCCCCGCTCTCCTAGTCGAGCGGAGTGACCGCGGGAGCAGTATTCTATTCTGCCTCGCTCGCTTCAATTGTGAATCAGCACAAAGGCTATCAAGGCTATGATATTGATGTAGTAGGAAAGGGAGAGAGTGATTGATCCTAGATGTTGAAGTTCATTATATCATCCATGACATTAGGAGCCATTTGAATTCCTTCTTATCTCTCCCTCATTCTGTTCGGTCGGTGCTCACCGCATCGTGGTATGCTAATGCTTCCTATAATTTTATTTTATTTTATGCAATTTTTTATAATAATAGTAATTAATTAATTAATGGATTACTCGATTTTTGAGTACGTTCCTGAGAGACTTGCAGAAGGAGACCGAGAAAGAAACCTTGGCTTCTTTTCTCCCTCCCTCTCCAACTCCTCTGTCCAAATCAGATCAAATCAGATCAAATTAGATCCATCATCAGGCCACCGGCGAAAATGGACGCTCTGGGAGGATTCTTGTCGCATATGTGGCATCTTCTCCTTCCTCCCCTTTTTCGTCCTTCTTTTCATCCTTGCATCCTCAAAGGTACTTCTTACTCACTACTGCACACTTAATTTGTTTCTATTGTTTTTGTTTCCTATCCGCTCTTCATTTCCTTACTTGATTAACTCACTTTTTATACTACTATTTAAATCTCTTTATTTGTTTTGTCTACTTGTCTGTGTTATGATAATTTTTTTCATTTATTTCTCTTTAATTTAATTTAATTTGATTGATTGTATCAGCTGTTATAATGGTCCCTTGGTATTTCTGATCATCTTGGTTGGGAAACTTGCCCTTGTCTACGACCTCTACGGGGTCCATGTTATATGGATATGCCTCATCTCGTCTCATCTCATCCCATCTCATGTCATCTCATTCTTCGCCTTTACTTTGCCTTGCTTTGGCCAATGTAGTAATTTTATTAATGAATGATTCAATTTTTATACTGCATATTTTCGATTGAAAAATGAAGATAAAATAAAATAAAATCCCAAATACAATTAATACATGAGAATTGATAGGACTAAGGAATTCTGGGTGTTGCTCAAGGCTCACATCTGAAAATCACCTAGAGGGGGGGGGGTGAATAGGTGATGATGCTAATCAAAGGCCAATAAAAAAAAATTTAAAGTCACAACAATCACCAATCAAGAATCACAAGATGAATGCAAGCAAGTATGACAATGAATATGATGAGCAAGTAATAAGTGCAAGCAAAGTAGAGTAAGGAGTGCAAGAATGTAAACCAAATGCAAACACAAGGATATGTTATCGAGGTTCGAGCACCCAGCTCTACTCCCCGCCTTCCCCAGAAGGATTCTAGCTACTTCCACTATCACAAAGATCTCAAATACAATGGAGTACCCAACTCCTACAATCTCAAGTACAAGTAATTTCTTAGTAGTCAAAAGACCACAAACTCTCTCTTTCAAATATCTCTTCCCTTACAAAGGTCCTTAGAGAATATTGAGTAGGAATGAAGCTCTTGTGTGTAAGGAGGAAAGAAAATTAAATCAGAGAGTATCACAAAACACTTTAGAAATTAGAGAGAATTTCAGCCCAAAAACCAAGAAACAAAGTCTTTTGAAAGCCTTAAACTTTTTGAATTTTCTAGCAATAATTGTTGTAATGAATCTCCCCAAACACCCCTATTTATAGGAGAGGCTAGGTTAAGAGATAAAACAAACTTAAGGCTAATTAAGTAATATTAGATTCAAAATATATCCCTAAATCAAATTTTAAACACAAAAAGACAAAACTTAAAACACCCAGAAAATAGCCATTTACTGTTCAACGGATCTGTCAGTCGACCGGTCGGTCGACCGCACGATCAAATTTTTTGACCGTTGCAGGCCAGCGTCGACCGCCCGGTCGACCCAATCTAACCGAGAGCAAGGTTGCTTACAGTCGGTCGACCGGTCGGTCGACCGATACAACGTGCACACAGATATGTGCACAGCCAGAGCCACGATCGACTGGGACGGTCGACCGGCCAACCTGTCATAGGTCCGGTCGACCGTTCGGTCGACTGGCTCAGGTCAAAGATCAGGATTTGAAGAGAAAATAAAGGGGATTTTGATTTTGATAAAAATAGTTTTGAACATAGATTTGTATAAAACACAAATATATATCTGTAGGCCAAATCTTGTAAACAAAATGTTTTTGTATAAATTATAAGAAAACATTTTGGAATAAACATGTGCGAAAAAACGTGTGTGATAGAGCTTCAAACTTATCCACTATTCTTTAACAAACTATAAAACTAAAAATACAATGATTAAATACTCTTTGAGCAATCTTCAAGTCTTAGAGCCATCCAATGCCTTGCTTGTGCTTTCTCTTCTATGATTCTTCCTTGATTGTGCAATTTGCCTTCCTTGCTATGTGAAACTTAGAAGTTCTTGCAAAAGCTAAGCCAATGGTCTCCAAACATGGTACAAAATCTGAAACTTATCTTGAACAAATTCATTAGTACCAAATAGCTCTTATTTGGTTTGTCATCATCAAAACACAAAACAAGAGAGTGTAACCTCTTGGGCCAACAATCTCCCCCTTTTGATGATGACAAAACAAATAGGCTATAGACAAAAATATGGGGGAGGAGAAGACTCCCCCTCAAATTATGCTATATGAAAAACACAAGAATTTATTAAAAACACAAAAACTATTAAAAACACAAAAACATACTCTTGATGCCAATTGAAAAACAAATTGAAATAATACCAATAAAACACAAACAAAATACAAGAGTTCTCAAATTCATAAAAAACATAAGACTCATAACAAAAACTCATAAAAACAAAACATATAAATTCATATGGAACCAAGACCAAATGAACTTATTTTTGTCCATGTAAACTAATTCTCCCCCTTTTTGTCATACATCAAAAAGGGTTATGAAAAACATATTTTAATCAATAACACAAACATTAAGTTCTCCACAAATAAACGAAAATCTAGCAAAATCAAGTGGTTTAGTGAAAATATCGGCTAGTTGTAAATCCGTGGAAACATAATCAATATCTATATCTCCTTTCTCAAAATGATCTCTAAGAAAGTGATATCTAATCTCAATGTGCTTGGTCTTACTATGTTGATTTGCATTCTTAGTCATGTGTATAGTACTAGTATTATCACAAAATATTTTTATATGATCAAAATGCAAATCAAAATCAAGGAGAGTATGTTTCATCCAAAGGACTTGTGCACAACAAGCCCCTGCGGCAACATACTCCGCCTCGGCGGTTGAGAGTGCTACGGAATTTTGTTTCCTAGAGGACCATGAAACAAGACAATTACCAAGAAATTGACATGTCCCACTAGTACTCTTTCTATCTACTCTACAACCTGCAAAGTCGGCATCCGAATAACTCGTCATTGAGAAATCTCCGATTTTCGGATACCATAGACCCATCCCAATAGTGCCCTTAATATAACGAATAATGCGTTTTACCGCAATAAGATGGGACTCTTTAGGACACGATTGAAATCTAGCACAAAGACACACACTAAACATGATATCCGGCCTACTTGCCGTTAAATATAAAAGACTTCCTATCATGCTTCTATATAATTAATATCAACATTTTTACCTTGGTCATCTTTATCAAGCTTGGTTGTAGTTGCCATGGGAGTGTTGCAAGTCTTTGAGCCTTCAAGTCCAAACTTCTTTACAAGTTCCTTTGCGTACTTGGCTTGACTTATGAATGTCCCGTTTGCAATTGCTTGATTTGGAGTCCAAGGAAGAAATTTAGCTCACCCATAGAAGACATTTCAAATCAAGTTGCATTACCTTTTCAAAATCCTTGCACAAAAGCTCATTAGTAGAACCAAAAATTATATCATCAACATAAATTTGCACAATAAAATATCATTATCAACATGCTTAGTGAATAGAGTGGTGTCTACTTTGCCTTTAATAAAATCATTTGAAATGAGAAAACTAGAAAGTCTTTCATACCAAGCTCTAGGAGCTTGTTTCAATCCATATAAAGCTTTATCAAGTTAAAAACAAAGTCGGGATGAACATGATCAACAAAACCGGGAGGTTGAGAAACATAAACTTCTTCATTAATAAAACCATTCAAAAATGCACTTTTCACATCCATTTGAAAAAGTTTAAAATTTTTGAAAGATGCAAAAGCTAGTGTCATCCGTATGGCTTCAAGCCGTGCTACGGGTGCAAAGGTCTCCTCAAAGTCAATTCCTTCAACTTAAGTGTAACCTTGGGCCACTAACCTAGCTTTATTCCTAATGACATTTCCGGACTCATCCATCTTGTTTCTAAGATCCACTTAGTACCAATTATGGTCTATCGTGGGTTTAGGAACAAGGTGCCAAACTTGGTTGCGCTCAAATTGATTGAGTTCCTCTTGCATGGCAAGCAACCAATATGGGTCCGTCTCGGCTTCGAGAATGCCTTTGGGTTCAAAATGAGAAATGAAAGCAAAGTTACCACATAGGTCATGGAGTTTGGAGCGCGTTGTGACTCCTTTAGATGCATCACCCAAGATGAGCTCCTTAGGATGATTTGTAGCGTATCTCCAAGCTTTGGGAAGCGGTTGAGAGCTTTCCTCTTTACTCTTGAACATCACCAATAGATTCTTACTTTTCTTCTTGAGCGGGTGAGTCCTTCAAGGATAGTCTCTCCATGTCTTCACCTAATGGTTCAATCTCTACAACATTCTCAACAACCACATTAGATTCTTCAAATTTAACATGCATGGATTCTTCTATGGTAAGTGTAGATCTATTGAAAACTCTATATGCTTTGCTAGTAGAAGAATATCCAACAAAGATAGCTTCATAAGCCTTAGCATCAAATTTACCCAAATTATCCTTAGTATTTAAAACAAAACACTTGCATCCAAAAACTTTGAAATATGCAACATTTGGTTTTCTAGAATGATACATTTCAAAAGAAGTTTTTGAAGAATTTTGCATAAATAAATACGATTCGATATATAGCATGCGGTGTTTACGGCCTCGGCCCATAAATATTGAGGGAGGTCATATTCACTTATCATGTCCTAGCCATCTCTTGAAGTGTTCTATTTTTCCTTTCTACAACTCCATTTTGTTGTGGAGTTCTAGGACAAGACATTTCATGCTTATTCCCTTTTCATCACAATAAGTCATGAAGAGTTGGTTAATAAACTCACCACCTCTATCACTCCTTATTCTCAAAATCGGAAAACCCTTTTCTTTTCAACTCTTTTTCGAAAAATCTTAAAATGAGAAAAAGTTTGATCTTTATTTGCAAAAAGAAAACCCAAGTAAAACGGGGAAAAATCATCAACTAAAACAAATGCAAATCTACTTCCATTTAAACTTTTAGTTTTAGTTGGTCCAAAAAGATCCATATGAATTAATTCTAACGGCCTAGTTGACATGATATCCTTGATTGGTTTGAAGGAAGACTTGGTTTGTTTCCTAAGTTGGCACGCACCACAAATGTGGTCTTTCTCAAACTTCAAGTAAGGAATACCCTTCACCAATTCCTTTGAATTAATCCTAGAAAGATGTTCAAAAGAAGCATGTCCTAATCTTCTATGCCAAAGCCAAGAATTTTCATCAAAAGCATTCAAACATTTAGTAGAACACTCAATATTAAGCATGTCAATGATATAAACATTATCATCACGAAAACCGGTGAGAATACAAACATCGGATTTAACATCAAAAATCTTGCAAGAAGAATTATCAAAAACAACTTTAAGTCCACGGTCACAAAGTTGACTAATGCTAAGCAAATTATGCTTTAAACCATCTACTAAAACAACATTTCAATAATAGGAGATGCACCAATTTGAATGTTACCTATACCGATGATAGTCCCTTTGGAGTCATCCCCGAAGGTGACGGTGCCACCTTCCATGTACCTTGATAGGGTTGTGAAGTTGTTGATGTCCCACGTCATGTGTCTTGAACAACCACTATCAAGGTACCACCGCTCCCACGTCTTGGAGCTTTGGTGTGTACCTACATCAAATAATTTAAGAGTTGATTTTGGTACCCACATTTTCTTGGGTCCTCTAGGGTTAGTGTCATGAACCCAAACTAGATTGTTTGATCTATTTAGTTGATCATAACAAAACTTAGCTAAATGTTCATTTTTACTACAATATGTGCATCTATATACTCTACCATATTTAAAAGCATAGTGAGTGTGAGATTTGTGAGCATGAGAAACTTTAGCATGAGAGGTGTGAGCATGAGAATTTTTATCATGTGAAATTTTAGCATGAGTAGTGTGCTTTTAGAAAACATGTTCTCAAGTTTCTTAGTATTGAAAGCACAATCATTTAAAACTTTTCAAAATCATTCATTTTGGATTTAAAAGAGGAAATTTTTTTTCATCAATAATAGGAGATTTTGCCTTACAAGAACTTTTGTAGGCACAAATTCTTTTTGCATGGAAATGAAATTAGAAGAAATATCATCTTTTCTTTAGAAACAATGGCAAGTTGATTCTTAAGAAAAGCAACTTCTTTTTGTAATTTTAAGCATTCAAGTTTCTTATTATCATAAGTTTCAGAAAGTTCTACAAAGGCATGTACTAGAACTCCTTACTTAGTTCATCATCTTCATCATCAAGGGATTGAGGGGTTACCTTAGGTGTGTTTGCCATGAAACACATATTAGCTTGATCCACTTCCTCTTCGGACTCGCTTTCTGAATCCCATGATGCTTTCTATGCTTTCTTTTCCTCCGGCTTCTTTGGCTTGAAGGAGGATGTCATCTTCTTGAACTCCGGACAATCCGCCATGATGTGTCCGGGCTTGCGGCAATTATAGCAAAGATCCTCCGTTCCTCTTTGCCTTCGAATTTTCTCCGGAAGTTGAACTTGTTCTTTCGGTACAACCTCTTGACATTCCGCACAAGTAGAGTTAGCTCCTCATCTTCTTCATCGTCTTCTTCATCGTCATCATTGGTGGATGAAGTCTTGAAGGCTATGGATTTCTTCTTTGAAGTAGTGGCTTCTTCTCTTGCCTTCTTCTCCATCTCATGGGTCTTAAGGTTCCCAATGAGACTAATGATGTCCATCTCGTCCTTGTCGTTCAACTCCTTTAAGGTGGTGGCCTTGATCTCCCATGAAGAAGGAAGCGCCCGAATCACTTTCCGCACCTTTTGATCGTTGGAGATGTCATCACCTAATGAAGAAAGACCATTAGTGATTTTAGTGAAACGAGTAATCATGCTATCAATAGATTCTTCATCAAGCATTTGAATGACTCATATTGAGACCTCAAGAGATCTATTTTAGCTCTCTTGACTTGTGAAGTCCCTTCATGTGTGACCAATAAGTGTTGCCAAATCTCATAAGCGGATTGGCAATGAATTACCAGTGTAAGGTCATCCTCATTCAAGGCGGTTAAAAGGGAGTTTGGGCCTTGGAGTTAGCCTCATATTCTCTAAAGTTGAAGTCGGTCCAAGTGCTCTCATCACTATCGGGTGCTACATAGGGTTTGGTCAAAGACTTAGCCACTAAACTACCTAATGATTGCAAAAAGATAGTCATCCTAACCTTCCAAATAGGGAAATTGAGTCCATCAAATTTAGGTGGGGATTTAATATTATCGGCCATGTTTACTAGTGTATGAATGATGGAATGAAAATGTTGATTAGCAAGTTTTAAGGATCTCTCTATGGATGTTAAGCCAAAACCTAGAGTCCAAGCTCTGATACCAATTGAAAATCACCTAGAGGGGGGGTGAATAGGTGATGATGCTAATCAAAGACCAATAAAAAAAAATTTAAAGTCACAACAATCACCAATCAAGAATCACAAGATGAATGCAAGCAAGTATGACAATGAATATGATGAGCAAGTAATAAGTGCAAGCAAAGTAGAGTAAGGAGTGCAAGAATGTAAAACAAATGCAAACACAAGGATATGTTATCGAGGTTCGAGCACCCAGCTACTCCCCGCCTTCCCCAGAAGGATTCTAGCTACTTCCACTATCACAAAGATCTCAAATACAATGGAGTACCCAACTCCTACAATCTCAAGTAAAGTAATTCCTTGGTAGTCAAAAGACACAAACTCTCTCTTTCAAATATCTCTTCCATTACAAAGGTCCTTAGAGAATATTGAGTAGGAATGAAGCTCTTGTGTGTAAGGAGGAAAGAAAATTAAATCAGAGAGTATCACAAAAAACTTCAGAAATTAGAGAGAATTCAGCCCAAAAACCAAGAAACAAAGTCTTTTGAAAGCCTTAAACTTTTTGAATTTTCTAGCAATAATTGTTGTAATGAATCTCTCCCCAAACAACCCTATTTATAGGAGAGGCTAGGTTAAGAGATAAAACAAACTTAAGGCTAATTAAGTAATATTAGATTCAAAATATATCCCTAATCAAATTTTAAAACAAAAAGACAAAACTTAAAACACCCCAGAAAATAGCCGTTTACTGTTCAACGGATCTGTCGGTCGACCGCACGATCAAATTTTTTTGACCGTTGCAGGCCAGCGGTCGACCGCCCGGTCGACCCAATCTAACCGAGAGCAAGGTTGCTTACAGTCGGTCGACCGGTCGGTCGACCGATACAACGTGCACACAGATATGTGCACAGCCAGAGCCACGGTCGACGGGACGGTCGACCGGCCAACCTGTCATAGGTCCGGTCGACCGTCGGTCGACTGGCTCAGGTCAAAAATCAGGATTTGAAGAGAAAATAAAGGGATTTGATTTGATAAAATAGTTTTGAACATAGATTTGTATAAAACACAAAATATATATGTAGGCCAAATCTTGGTAAACAAAATGTTTTTGTATAAAAATAAGAAACATTTTGGAATAAACATGTGCGCAAAAAACGTGTGTGATAGAGCTTCAAACCTATCCATATCTTTAACAAACTATAAAACTAAAAATACAATGATTAAATACTCTTTGAGCAATCTTCAAGTCTTAGAGCCATCTAATGCCTTGCTTGTACTTTCTCTTCTATGATCTTCCTTGATTGTGCAATTTGCCTCCTTGCTATGTGAAACTTAGAAGTTCTTGCAAAAGCTAAGCCAATGGTCTCCAAACATGGTACAAAACCTGAAACTTATCTTGAACAAATCATTAGTACCAAATAGCTTTATTTTTGTCATCATAAAACACAAAACAAGAGAGTGTAACCTCTTGGGCCAACAAATCCTCTCTTGTTATATAATTGAGAAAGAAAAGACTATAATTGTTGTTATTGATGATGAGAACATACCCATATGCATATAGAGAATACAGTTGCATATAATGAAACTCTACTTTAATGCATTTCTAATACAATATGTATTCTAATCATGATACTACTCTTAACACCCCCTCAAACTCATGGTGATCAAACAACATTAGTTTTTTCAACAAGGCTCCAAATCTCAATGTGTATGGGAATGGCAATGAAGTTTGCAATCTCTTTGAAGAAGAATGCTCCATCACTATGAGTTGGATATCAAATGGGATCCCGGTATCAGCCCGATTTTCGGAGGAGAGGATTCGACCGATTTGCTACATGCGCTTTCTGGATCTACCATCAGTACAACGGATCGTCACAGAAGCCAGTCATACCCCCACCGCCTTGATTCAGTCTTGATGCATATTTGTTGCATCTACGACCACACCTGACCGATTGAGAGCAGAGGAGATCTACACTCGACAGGGTTGAGGATTGGGAGAGGGAATGATAGGGACATCTAGTTGATTGGTTGTTTAATAGGTTGGGTCATTTTATCTTATTTATTTTAGTTAGTTATTGTAATTGATCGGCTTATCTTATCTTAATCCCATAATGGTTGTGGTCAGAGTTATTATGTTAATGCAAGCTTATAAAAGGATAAAACTGCTTATG